>WMED01006935.1:0-18039 GCA_019650415.1 Pipa parva
CTAAGCCAGGTACCTTCCAAAATGTCGATATTTTATGGAAACATAGCGTCCGTCCAGTATCAACTCCTTCATAACCTCACACATTCAACAGTAAAATGCTGCACAATTGATATAATTATTTCAACACAAATATAACACTTTCTCCCTAAGCTGAAAACTATTAAGGATTTATATATACTGTATACAGTATATACAATAGCAATCGTTACAATACAATAATCTCCAGTAAATTCAGTTTCTTTGTAGAAGAGAAGAATAAAAGTGTATAGAGTTCTTATTTTGTTTTTGTACCCTTGACTTTAACAGAGTTATAAAAAAAACCCTCAAGGACTGCCTGTGGGGCATGTAAATGCTCTTACTGCATATAACAGATATATAATTAGTTTAATGGATAGTCGTGCACCGTATTCAATCCATTTTCAATAGACGGTTGATGTTAAATAAATCATTTTAGTGTTCTTTGGATATAAGACTTGTACGTATAAATAGATATAAAATATATTTCCCACCGTCTCTAATATTATTTTCCCTTGGTTTTTTCTTTGATACTTTTCTACGACTAAAGAAAAGGAATTTGGAATAGAGCGCAGTAAAAGTCATATGCGTTTCCGAATGCCGTGGGACTCATTGCACTGCGTAAAATATATATATCTATATAACGTACGGAATAAGGCAGAGATGGAAATCTATCTCTGAAGGGTGCTAGTGTTTCAGAAACATAAAATAATTCTTACAGAGCTTACTGTATGCTGGACCGTTTTATTTTGGTCTTCGGACTTATATTCCAACCAGCACAGTATTGACTGTTAGTGCGCAATAAAAAGTAGCATGGATTTTACCTGCTCGGAAAAAAAATTCAATCTGTTTGAAGGAGATGTAAAATCTAATAGTTTTTTTTTGTCATTTTAGTATGAATCCCACAATAAACATATTTCTAATTTCCTGACATTAGGTAATAGCAGGAAAATGAAAAGAAAAATTGAAATGCTATATGCTTATGGACTTTACATCCCCTTTAAACTGGCGCAGTGGGATTTTTAAACTGAGAGCACTAACTGTTTAAAGACACCTTCCCAAGAATTCCAAATCAACCATTGCTTGTGCCAAATTTACATCTCTGGAGCTTATAGGCACAGAATACTTGGCATATTAGGCCACACCCACAAACTGACCACACCCCTTGATAACCTTCCACCTTAGCTGCCTATAGGCACCGGTAAGTCTGACAAGCCTGAAGAAGGCAGGATATGGCCTTTCTGGAATGTTTTTATTCTCACATTTTGTGCAATACCCAAAGCACTGCAATAAAGTGGTCTTGTTGAACTCCTAATCCTGGTCATAGATTTAGTCCGCCTCTATCATTAACTGTTGACCTGCCATTGTCTGGATATCTTTTGGAAGCTGGATCAATCAAAGTGAACACTAGTGAATTTAAAAAAATCAGCTATGCAATTCCTGAGAAATGAAAATACTTTTTATTCTTTTTTATACATTTTTATAATTTTGTACATTTTTTAAAAATTTTCTTACAAATTTTCTTCACTGTCATTATTGATCTTGGGGTATTTCTGTATAATTTTTTTCCCCTTAATAGAATTTAAGTACATTGCAATGGGATCTTTTCCAATGTAATTTCGCTAAAAACTGCTTTCTCAGTCCGTATTTTGAAACCATTTGCATGAGGTTGTCCATGTGGTTTGCCGCAGTCTCATAGGTAATTCCTCGCAGTTTTAACCATGATAAAATGCCCCTCGTAGCCTTGCTTTTAATGACCACTTGGATTTAGCTGGTCATGCTCTGCCTGCAATTCCTTACAGCATCTACTGGATTGTAAAGCAGCAAAGAAAATCAACATAATGTAAACTGCTCAGTCTCATTAAAATCAGTGTCTGCAAAAATCATCCGGCTGGTTCTTTTTACATTTTCTGGTGGTTATTGACTAAAGTCCCCATTTTTGCGTTAAGATTTGAATTCGCCAACTAATGACAGTTCCACACTACCTAGAGATGGCTGAACCAATTCGGCTCTGAATTTCTCTAAAAATTCGATTTGGAATGAACTCAAACTTTTTTTGAGAGGTTCCCCAGGACCCCAAGGTGGCTATTTAAATCATAACCAGCAATAAAGCAGTTATAATTTAAAATCCTATTGCTTCCATAGTGCTACTAGCACTATGGAAGTAATTAGGTATCCCAGCGCTAAACCCACTTACAGTGAAAAGCATTCGTTAGAAATAGCCATGTAACCTCAGTCTTATACTTCTTAGGCAATGCTACTGCACCAGAATAAAATCACATGGAGGAGCTGGGCTGCCAAACAAAGCTGATTGTGTGGATTTGTGTAATTATTCTGTTGTTACAGATGTCTGCTGCACTCAGGGACACCCTGT
Organism: Pipa parva; assembly: GCA_019650415.1. Classification (NCBI taxonomy): domain Eukaryota; kingdom Metazoa; phylum Chordata; class Amphibia; order Anura; family Pipidae; genus Pipa; species Pipa parva. The sequence goes on from WMED01006935.1 coordinate 2,390, forward strand.
TGGATAAGCCCCATCTAGTGGATGTCCCTGCAAATGTGGCTATATCAACCATAACCAGCAATAGTGCAATGCTTGGTTATGGCTTTACACCCAATAATTTCCCTGTAGAAATAATTATTAGGTATAACCCCAGCTCTTAATCTACTTACAGTGTCAATTACAAGGAGGAGCAGGGGCTGCTTTTCAGGCAAAAGAAAAAAAACCCTCAGGTATCCTATAAAGTCACATATTATTACGCTTAGGGGGAGTAAAAATGAAAGACAAGAGAGTATAGGTGATACCTTTTATTGGCTAACAGAATAAATGATAAATGCAAGCTTCATCAGGCAATAAGATGAAACTACGACAATTTTATACAGGAGAGTAAATAACTACTCACAAAGAGAGTGAAACTGGGAATTACTGCTAATTTGAATAATATAAACTGTATTTAAATTAGTAGTAATTCCCAGTTTCACTCACACAATCATCTTTGCTTGGTAGCCCAGCTCCTCCATGTGATTTTATTCTGGTGCAGTATCATTGCCTAAGAAGTTTAAGAGTGAGGCTACATGGCTATTGCTAACAGAATGCTTTTCGCTGTAAGTGGGTTTAAAGTTGGGCTACCTAATACTTCCATAACACTAAGGAAATAGTTGGGTTTTAAGTCATAACTGCATTATTGCTGGTTATGATTTAAATAGCCACTTTGGGGGTTGCAGGGACACCCACTAGATGGGGTTTATCTAGTAGGATGTCCCTCTTGCCTCCATATATGCCTGGCAATAGCAAACTTTTAGCTTGGTTTGGCCCAAACTTTTGTGGCTGGCCATCTCTAACACTACCCAATAGATGGCTACTGTCACAGATGCGACTTCATTCTGGGAATATTGTTGCTGATTGTGAATTTACTATGTGAATCCGCTGTTTAGTGAATAAGGATTAGAGAATCAGGGTGTAGCCGACAGTCAAATTCTCACTTTAGTCAATAACCCCCCAAAGTGAAAATTCAACAGATGTATATTTGCTGCCATCTCTTACACTAATATTCACCCCCCAAATTATTATATTGCTTTTTCCATCCTTCTGTTCATCCATTAACAGTATTCGGCAAAATTTTCATTTCAAAGTATATTTGAAAATTTCTGCTAAAATAAGATTCAATGTTGAATTTGCCAACTCCACCAAATGAAAAAATAACAATAAAATCCCTCTGCTGGCAATACTACTAAACTGATGTCACCTTTTGGTGCATGCTTGGCTTTAGCGCTGAGTTGATTGCTGAAGTTTTCGCTGAATATCTGTTTCTTGAGATAATGCAAACAGTGTTTGTCTCTCTGCTAAAGCACTAAATAATTAACTGAGTCAAATACAAACACACATTGTAAAAACAGCAGGGTACTTGTCTATGTCATACTTGTCGGTTTCTTTAACAATTAAATCAATGGTTTTACAGTAAAAATGTAATTATTAGGTGTTTTCTGACATTCATAAGGCAAGAATAATGAAACGACGATTTGCCAGTTCTCTAGAAAATAGGACAATAAATAGACATGAATTTTGTTGTATTTTCATAGATTATCATCCCTTTCACCAGAAAATATACAGAGACCTGGAGCATTCGGGAATTCAGAAGAAAAAGACTATAAAGGGTAAATTTACCACTTTCGTGCTAGTTGATTTTGAGCTTAGCTAGGCTATATTAAACATATTGAACAGCTTCTAATTAAAGGAGAGACAAATTAAAGGGAAGTTAAATGTGTAACAGAAAGAAGCTGTTAATTTTCCAAGCAAATGTTGTGCTTATGACTCTTAAAATTAATGTTCTATGAGCCCAGGGCTTAATTGGTTTGAAGGAGCAATAAAGAGATTTATTGAAACCCTAGACCAAAAGGAGAGGGGTACCCAGCTGGGAGGTCTCTTATGAAATTGAAATCACTGCAGGGCAACACTGTGTTCATTACATATGCATAATGATGTCATAAAAAAAACAGAGGTCATGTTGTTCGTGGATAAGTAAACCTATTGTGGATATCCTCATTTTCCCTTTAATATTCCTCTATGAAAGAAAACTATACCCATTTCTTTAAATAAAAGATGAGTTTCATTTTCCCTTCGTATTTATTGAAATATTTTAAAATAGGTTGTTCCGCACAGTAAAGAATATTTATAGATTTGCATAAACGCAAGCGCGGATTTGAAAAGAATCAGTACCTTCATTAGCCAAGTAGTTCCCAATAACGATGCACAATTCCAAATCATTTATAAAGGGAACATTTCTGCAACTTCCTACAATCAACTGGAACGATCAAGATATTGATATATTTCATATCACTCTAATTTAGTTCATATCAACAGCAATGTGTCCTATACCTCTTGTTTTCTATTTTGGATTGCCACTGTTGTGTAATCTTTTTGTTCTGTATATCCCATAAACCTGTTTAAAGACCAGCTGCAGATAGTGCTGGATTTTCCTCTTGAGACTTTATGGGCACAGAATGATTGGTTCCTTAGGCCACACCCTCTAACTGGCCACGTCCCATTTTGTGTCCCAGACGCAATGATGCAGTAAACTGAAGTGCTTTATCTGTGTGACTCATAATTTCATGCAAGGTAAAACTGCCAGACGAAATCAAAAGCGAAAAAAAAAGGAGTTCAGCAATGTCTGCAGACAGAGCAACAAGCCTTTTGCAGGACTGGAGTATTCAGAAAGATTTGGCAAGGCTAGAGGAATATAAATGGCAAATAGAAAAATAACGTGGACCTATTAAGATCTGCAAACATACAAGGTGGCTCGGGATCTGAACTCACAGGATTTGCAGTGTAAGTCTACGTAAGTCCACTAGAGATTCATAAAAATATGTAAAAAGCACTCATGAACCAAGGCATAAGGGGGAACCACAAACACTGTCTACACGTGAGTCAACCTGCTTCAGGCTTTAGATCAGAGTTCAATTGTTAATTCCAACTGCTCTGAAGGCCAACATGAACCTACTAATGGCTTTTCAAATGCTTTGACATTTTCCCAGAACAATGACTGACACATTGAGCATTATACTATATTGATTTTCTTCAGCAGTTATTCAGTTCATAAATAGAAAGGCATTCCTCACACACACACTGTGTATGGAAAAATACAAGTTTCTTTATCAAAGAACACATACATATATATCCCCTTTAATGTCCAGTGTGTGTCCATGCTGAGCATTGTCATCATACATTTTCATTACATGGTTACTTCAGGGGGCTTTGCTAGGTTAATAAGGAGGCATGACCCTCTTAGCAGTTTATTGAAGATATACCATAAGAGGAGATTATGCAACACTAGACTTAACTCTGATCTCTTGGGTTGTCTATAGAAATAAATAGTTTGGAGTCATATGCTCACAACAGTTTATTTTTTATGGTATAATATTTTGTTAAGATTAGAACAGTGTAATATATATATATATATATATATATATATATATATATATATATATATATATATATATATATATATATATATATATAGAATATAATGTACCCATTCAGCAATTTATAAGGATATTATTAGTCACTGAGGAGTTCCATGATGGTATTAAAGCCCAAGGCTGCAGGACAACTTGTACAGGCCATGGCACTCCATGGTGACTTCTTATATCCTAATAAAATACAGAAAGGTATACCAGGAAACAGCCATAAATGGATGCAGTGAGCACACTTTTCATAATAAGAAAAATTCCATAAGTTAAACTACATAGTGTAGAAGGTGCAACAAAGGAGAGTCATTTTCAAAATATGTTCAAAAAAGAGAAAGCAAAGACTCTCCAAATTGAAGTGCACACTAAAAACAAAAGATTTTATTTATAGCAACATAACACACTCAAACGTGAAGTAAATTCAATGTAACATCCAATTGATGCCAGATGAAATAAGTTAAAAAACTAAAATCTATTAAAATCATATGACAAATAGCAGCAACCAATAAGGTAGTGACATGGCATCCAATAGATTACATATGAAGTCAGTGCAACCATAAATAATATCCAATAGGTACAAACACAACAATAAACCAATATGATAAAGATTGAAAACAAATCAATAATGAAGGTGAATAGTACTGGATTGCAATTGGTGCTAGTATTGTCTACTCACTCAAATTGACCCCATTCCCCCAGTCAGAATATTACTGATATAGAACAGTCCAGTCAGCTAGAAATGCAGTCAGAGTGTTAGAGTGGGCTGATCCAAAAAGAAACCGGTCTGCAGGGGAATGTGTGCTGCTATAGGAGCACCGGACGCGTTTCGTCTCTACTGACTTCTTCCTGCGGCGTGCTGCTATTTGTCATATGATTTTAATTGTTTTTAGTTTTTTAACTTATTTCATCTTTACTGGCATTAAAATACAGAAAGGTGTAGATTATCCGTCATTAAAGACAAGGCTATTTTAGTAAACAAATGAAAATATATTTATATATACCTTGATGAGCGCATGATGAGTGTTTCATGGGAGTTACTGCTACAATGACTTTTCTTATTTCCCTTCTAGATTCCGCTCTTGCTTTAGCCATTGTCTTGGCTAAGTAAAAGATTATAGTATCATACTGTTTCTTTTTCATAAATACTACTAATTTTTACTAGGGTATTAGTGACATAAGAACCAGTTGGTGATAGTTTGTTCTCCATTTAAAATGATGTGCTGCAATGTTAGCATACTTCGGAAATTGTGCATTGCGTTTCACATGATGCAAAGTAGGGTGTTTAGTTACAAGCCATGTAAAAATGTTTCAAGCATGACTACAAATCCCATGATTCCCTGGCTTGTTGTGTTTGCTTATTGGAAGGGTAGTAGTTGAAGGGATGCAAGGGCATAGGATAAATGAGAAGACAGATAGAGCATCTAGTTGTTTCAATATTGTTTTCAAAAGTATAATGTTGATCAGTGTAAGTTATAAACGGATAGTTCTGTAGTCAGAACCAGCCAATTATAAGATTATAATTTACAAGAAATTCTGTGCACTTCCTCTGTGTACTGTGTATTACTGCGTGATACAAAATGTTCTCTTCATGAAGTAGTCTGCACAGTATATTCAACGATTTTATCAATAGGGGAAATAATTTGCAAAGGTATAGTAATCCACAGCAACCAATCAGCAGTCAGCATTCATAGGTATAGAGGAGTAACGACAACGAAAAGAAACTTTCGTTACTTTTTCTTGCAGTGTTTTGAACGTATTCCAGATTTGGAATTCAACCAGCTTTCGCTTCGGCTTGATGGAGAGCAAATGTACTGTGTTTATGTTGCAGCAACAGGATACAATGCTTCCTTAATTTAAAGCATGTCCATTATGATAATACATGTTTGACAAAGAGAAGGTATTCATCGGGTTCAGATATCAAGCAAGCACTGTGGCACACTATGAAGCAGGCACACTATGGCACACTATGAAGCAGGCACACTATGGCACACTATGAAGCAGGCACACTATGGGACACCACGAAGTAGGCACTCTGGCTCCCCCTCCTGACCGATTTCACCACTCAGCATTGGGTGAACTGAGCCGCGAAATCATCACAGCACATGCCTGAAGCAGGCGTGATGACATAGAAGGCACTTTGCACTGCTGAAGCTGGTCAGGAGGGGGAGCTAGAGTGCAACTTCATAGGTATAGCGATAGCAATAAAACTGCTGTCGTTGTTGAAGGTAAGCGACTCGATTGCAGATCAAAGTGAGGACTTCCCATCTTTCACCAGGGAAGTTTAATAATATGTTATTTTGTTTTTCATCTTTAGCTCTCCTTTAATAACAAATGAGCTTTCTTTCGCTTTGCCTCATAAATGACTTGCTTTCCTTGAAACCTTAAGGTAAACATAAGGTATTTAAAATGTTTACCAAACATCACCATTATTTCTTTCATTTCGTTCATTGCATATTTATTAAAAAGTACATTTCTTGTTGATACTTGAATTACCCCCAAAAAATGACCAAATCTGAACCAGCATTGTAAACCGGAGTTACTCGTATTCTAATTCCCACACCAAGAACTGTCATCGAATCTAGTTTATACCAAACCTAGAGAGACTAATCCAAAATCTCTAGCAAACTAGTGGATTTTCATGTGTACTGATAACATTCTTAATAAACAATATATTATACAGTATCTTTTCCCCCACCATCAATTCAGTCAAATTACTTTCTCCTAAATTTAATATAAAAAAAATGAAACTTTTGACACAGAGAGTCAGAAAATTCAACTTTACCAACAGGGAAAATAATTGAAAAGTTAAAAAAAATGATGTTTACAAACATTGAAATGCAGTTCCCCTTTATAAATCAGCCCAATGGTATTGAAACTGGAGTTGACGATCGAGCCAAGTTTAGAATACTCTCCAACTGTTCACCTGCTCTCATCTTGAATTACAGAAGCATTTTCCACTTTTCTTTCTAATCTTTAAGCTGTAAGAGATATCCTTCTAATTGTAGTTTCGCAGCTGACAGTTAAAGCGAACCACAGAGCCCTTTCATTCAGGATAGTATTAGCCAGAAAAGTGCATTCCTTCCTCAGTGCGTTCTCTTGCTTAGTAATGAAACATTCTATAGGCTTCTCTTTATTACGGAAAATTCTTAACTTGAACAAAAATATGTTCTCCCAACAGGTCCACCTATTGTGCAAGTCACTAGGATACTAATAGTTCTGATTGGTGGAATGTTCATCATCACAAAGCCTGACATTTGATCCAATAACTTAGTAAGATTTTGGTCAAAGACCAATTTAGAATAGCGCTCACTGTTGTTCTGTAAATCTATAACAAAGGTTGAATCTGGGCATATTAGCACACACCTTATATCACTCATCGGCATGAGTCAAATATTTATCAAACTTTCTTCAAATGATTCTTTTAAAGTTTAGATTGTGAGATAGTTGATATATTTAGTGAATTTAGAAGGCAGATTAGAAAAGAGACAAGTCCCTAGTTAAAATAAGGGGAATATGGGAATTTCAGAATAAAGAAGTTTGAAATAGTTGGAGTGGGAAAGGGAGCGTAAAATATTATGCCCGATTTCGCTTTTCCGAGTTTATTCCAGCGAGATCTGGGAAGTTTCTCGCTGTAAATTTCGATCAATATTTACCGACAGAAATTCACTTTTTTCTATCTTGACTTTTCAATGGAAAATAGCCATGCTACTAATGTAGCTGCCTTTCCATCAATAGAATTCAATAGAGTTCAACAGAAAAGTTTCGACTGGTTTATTTATCGATCGAAAAAAATCTTGTGGTATTCCAAGATCTTCCGGGAATAAACTTGGAAAAGCAAAATCGGGCTTCTCTGAGTTTATTCAATTTTGCCCACTCCACACATAAATCAGCAGCTGGTCATTAGGCCAATGCACCCTAGCGTCCACAATATAGAACAGGAGCACTGTGCAATATGCTGATGGGGGCTCCCTTGTAGATATATTTTCCCAGGGCCCCAGTTTGACTAAAACCAGCCATATCTAGCAATTAAGGCTTAAAAATAACAAACTTTCCTTACTGTGGTTAAACCACTGTCCCTCTGGACATGTAATTTCAAGAAATATATATATATATATACAGTATGTACTGTATATACTAGTATCTTTTTTCATTCCCTGACTTACTGCATTCATTTAGTCAATGCATTAGCATATATATTTAATTCCATGACATATTCTCCATCGCTGCAATGTTGTCTCTCTTTATTATATTAGATGAGCTTTTTAGTCACATAAAGATAATCTTAGCGCAGCAAGTCCTAATCACTTATTAAATTCAAACTCAAGCCAAGTGACATTTGCTTCTCTTCCCTCTGTAAAAGAAAAAGCCATTCCTCCAGCAATTTATAGCTTTACGTGATGTTCTTATCAGCTAGACGGGATGCTGCTGCAATAATCTAGGTACAGAAAAATAATGTCACTTCCCTATTTCTTTTAAACAGAAAAATACATGTTAAAGGGGCACTGTCCCACCTGAATTAATAAGCAGAACATACATCTTTGTATCATGCTATTATCTATGTTTATATTACTGTCACGATTCCATTTTATAGTTTATGATCAGCTGTGCTGATTAGAATGTTCAGCGCACCTGCAGAGGGTTGACCCAACAGACCCAACGTAAGGTCAAATCAGATGTAAACAACCTGGGACAGCAGGGTTAAATTGGGTCAGAGGGATATGAAATTTAATTTTCTGAGGAATTTCTAACTGCATTCTCAAAGTATATTGTTTTGCATTGTATCTAAGTGTTTACTGCTATCAACCTTAACTTCATTGTTTGGTATACATATCTTGTGAACCTTGATCATAAAAGTTCGAGGGACGCTGTCCTTCAAATAAAACAGATTATTGTTTATGGCATACTGTTTAGCAAAGTAGCATTGCTGCAAATCATTTACTTTAACTGTGAAAAGTGATAATGCGCTGTGTGTGTTTAGATAAGGGGCTGCTTGACTTGCTTCTCCTTTACTAGAAGTGAAATGTATTACTGGGTGAGGTTGGTTTTGATTATTCTAGATACTCATATGACCAGTTTGTAAAGCTACACTTCCCTTATTGTTTTTTGGGGGGGGTTTATGTTGAGTCAGAAACGACCAGTAAATTTGCTGTGTGACAAGACATAGGGGGTACTACAGAACTGGTACTGCTCAAGAGGAGCTCGGGCAGGCCCACCATTATGCCCCTTGAGTATCTAAAACATGCTAGGCAGGGACAGGAATGGAGCATCTCCTGAGGAGCTAAGCCAACTACTGATTGGTTGCTATGGGTTGTTAGTTCTCTGTAAACAGATGATGAATTCCCTTGTATATTTTTAATAAAAGTTACATCAAGTTATAAAGAATGGCTGCTGCACAGTTACCGTCTTCCCATTCAATTTCCCTGGGAAAAGGGTCTGAGGATCTCCTAGTACCTCCACCATTTCTGCTATTTCTTACAGCAAATTCTTGCCATATATATCTAAATAAACACAGGTAATGCAATAAAATATTCATTTTAAACAGATAACCGATAGTGTATATTTATCACTGGCATTTTCCTTGGCTGCAGTCAAGGCCCTCTGCCTTGCTGTAATCACTCTTAGTTTGTGAAATGTTTTTGCTTTCTTACTAATCCCTACAGCCTTGCAAAGGTACATGTCAAAATTCTAATTAGGCACCGATAGCTTTTCAGGGACTTCACTGACATCAGTCACGTTAAAACCGATGGCCTCCCAAAATACTGTTCTGTCAGGCTACCGTTATAAAACCCCCCAGAGGCACGGATAGGACAACCTGTCAGAAGCACAAGGCTCTGAATTAGAAAGAAGCCATTGCACATATGGAATCTTTAACTGTGTCTGAACATTTCAAGGCATTATTGTAAGAACACATTTCTTTGACACTGTTTCTTTGTGTCTGCGTTAATAACAAGTCATTTGTAATCATCCTAATCCCACCATAAATAATCATAATCCCCTTTGTGCATCAGGCTCCATTGTTCCATCACAAATATATAACATTATTTGGACTAGATTTATATCATTAGAAATGCTCATTGTGTGGAGCTTAATGTGTACGGCTTGGAGAAAAGAAGAGAAATTAATTGGCTGTTGACTGGAATGGGTGATTAAATAAACACTTTCAGAAGGATTACAGTGGAGAACATGTTCTGTATCATTTCCATGCATGGATAAAGGAGACAGTGTGAGACATTAATGGATGAGAAGTTATATAAGAAAACTATTTCTTAATATTCTTATGAAAGGAGAATGGAACAAACTTCCTGCACATGCTGTGGGCAAATCAACAGTTGGTATATTTAAACACACCTGGGATAAATAAAACATCTACATATATTATAGTCAGTGACAAGTAGAACAGTATACCTACTGTATATGGGCTGATGGTTCTTTATCTGCAGTTAGTATTCTGTTTCTATATAATATAAAGTTCAGCCCCCTCAAGAAGAACTAAGGGGGTAATTCAGCAAACTGCGAACTCACCTTGCGATCCTTCGATTCACCTTGCCGAGACTGTTTATGCGCCCGCTTCTCTCCTACACGCAGACATCAGCGAATGTTTTAAAGGTACTTCGCCTCACATCGCGACCACTCGAGTCACCTTGCCGAGACTTGAATACCTGTAAAGCGTTCGCTGATGTCCACTTGCAGGAGAGAAGCGAGTGCATAACAGTCTCGGCGAGGTGAATCGAAGGATCGCAAGGTGAGTTCACACTTTGCTGAATTACCTCCTAAGTGTTGGCTTAATTCCTGATTAAATGGGTATGTCTCATAGATAAAAACACAATAAACCTAAATCACTGAGATCTGACTCAACATTAAGAAGTTATAAGATCCTGCATTGAGTTGTTCCCTAACAATACAAAGCAGCCATTTTGCTGTTTTAGACACGCCTCCAACCTTTCTCAAACACTCATCCAGTAGAGTCTTTGGCGATGATCTTCATAGAGCTGAATGTCTAAAGGATGGAGGGCAGCTTGGATCTTTTTCTTAAAGACAGAAAATAATTAAATACATGTTATAGTACATCCCATCTGGTATCATTTTACAGTATTTAATTTCCATGTCTCTAAATAATGTGCAATATACCATGACTATATGCAATTGGATGCTGTGGGTTCAGGGGTGGTCCTGGCCCTATTGGTACCCTGGGCCTTCCCCCCCATGCCCTCCCCTGCCCCATGCCGCCCCCCCCTTGCCCCGCACCCCCCACTCACCTCCAACAGCGTTCCAGAAATGCAGACATTTTGATGCCTGTGGATGCTGAATAGAGAGAGAGAGAGACAACGCAAACCAGTAAAAATCAGGAATTCAACTTCAAACATGACAAGTATAAATGTCGTGGATATCCAAATAGCAATTTTCTTTGTGTGATGTTACTGGTCCTTTAATCCTAACATTTGTAGTGGTAAGTTCCTCGCCATCAGAGGAAATGATTGCCAACCTAGATCCATGTGTTTACTTGTAAAACATTCCGTATTTAAACAACTATCATTGTGCATTATGACACCGTGGATTTGTCGACTAATTAGAAGGAATTAGGCATTCAGTTTCTGTGAATTATATCATTTGGTTCATGTCACATCTATTTCTGAAACCTTTGAAGAACAGAGAATCTTTATATCTAATGAATTCTCAAGCCACCTCTTTCATGCCAGAAGGCTTCTGATTAATGGTAATCAGAGGATATTATACCAATTTATTCCCAAACTGACCAATTATGTTCCACATTTATGTTCTGTACTTTCTGAAGCCTAAAAACGAAGAGACTTATCTACTTTGAAGTTGATGCAATATGTATGTTATGTATGCTACTCCATTGCCATGGCTTTAATTAAAGTTTCATTATACTTGAAAGATAACTCCATTTTCTTCTAGACTTTTTAAACTTTCTGAGCCAAAAACATTAAAATAAGCCTTGTTGCTGTCGTTACCAGGTTTTATTGTATTCTTACAGGCCACTGTTCGAGATTTCATAGCCAATGAATTTTCTTCCCAATGTTTTAACTTGAAATAGTAATTTAGCCTTCATAATATTGCTTAATAATATAAACTTTTATAAGCATGGGTACAGCATTAGTACTATGGGCACATTAACGACATCGACATCCTCAATGACATTGACATCAAGCTGCCCTTCCCCCCATAGCATCAGCTCCCTGCACCACCTCCCAAAAATATAGAGAAACTTACCAGGATCCAGTGCTGATGATTCATGGATGGCTGTAGGTAACCAGATGAATATTTAAAGCCTCATTAACTAAAATCTGAATAGTCGCACAGAGCTATGATTTCTCGTCTATTCTCCACTTTCCTATGTTCACTTATTGAGTAAAGTGGTGAATGCTCGCCTAATTTGAGCGACTGCACGAGTCGCAAACGTACAGAGCTTTTTTCCATCATTTTTCACATGTGTGGCCACAGGCACTTCAACTATTGACGAAGCGGAGGAGTGTGAATGTGGCTATGTGAACTGCTCCAAATTCATCTGTTTACTTCACCACGTCATACTGGGGAATTGGGGGGTGGATAGCAGGGGTCCAGTGTTGTGTAGCACAACACTTGACAAACTTGACAAACTTGAAAATGGCGACTGCTACTAAATGACAACATGAGCTAGGGACAAGGTGAGATAGAAATAGAATATTCACAGAATACAGTTAGTGGCATATGGTGAGACTGATGTCACTGTCCTTCACTTGTCTAATTCTCCTCACTCCGCATGACTTCTCATCCTACTTCTATCTGACTGACTACACCACACTACGCATGACTTCTCATCCTACTTCTATCTGACTGACTACACCACACTACACATGACAAGTGTATTTGCTGCTTAGTCAATCCTGAGAAGTGAATCCACACCTATTTTGGAGATGTGGCTGAAATTGTAGAGAAGTGAATTCGGCAGGTGAATTCAGATTTTAGTCAATGAGGCCCTTTGACTTGGCTGGCACTGCATTCCCCATTGTTATGACCATGTCAGCATAAACAAGAAGCAGCTACAGTAAATTGATTCTCTAAATGAATTTAACACTTTGTGATAACATCAGCTTTTTGAGATAACTAAAAACAGAACAGTAAATTCACATGCCGTCCGATAGAGTATACAGTATATGCCGGTGTCATCCTAGCCTAAGCCTAACAGCCTGTGTGATTGTATTGGGATATTTACCTACAACACTTTGCTGATTATTAATCTAATTCATGGAAAATGCATCACCAACATTTTTACATTTCCTTGCCTAAGGCCTTTGTCACATTCTGATATTTTATCTACAATCAATAGATTGAATGACTTCTTATGGGGAAAACTTGCATTGTGCAGTCTAATGTGACCTGGCCTAGTTTGTCCTATGAAAGCTCTACATACCTTCAACTCTTGACTTTATTCGTGCATGGTTAAGATTGATTCATCCTTTGTTTACTGCATTCCTTGAAAAAAGATATAGAAAATGCATTTTAGTTATGTTTTGTCTTGCATGTCTACATGCTGCTGATACTATAGATTTGTATGCCATCACTGAGTAGAGGCCACACTCACCTCAAATATCCTTCCACCTTGGCAGATCCGTAGGCTAGATTCCCCTGTAGACAAAACCTTGTATATATGAATGTATGCTATAGTTACACCACTGATCGCTTGTACAACCATTTGTTGAACCATTATAGGGGAGATTCCAAAATATTCCTGCATGGTCTGTGCTAGGCCCTTTGTAAAAATTAAAAATTTTGAAACTTTGTGAGAATGAAGCACAAGCAGAGTGAAGTAAGCACAGGTAGTCAGGTCAATCATGAAGCACCTTGCATGGGCCACGTTGGATTGGTCTAATCTCCTGCACGTCATTGATTCTATTGGTGCACATTCTATATCATTTGCAGATTGATAAACATATTTTCCAAAACTTTCAGGGCATAGCTGCTGATTATTTCGATCATTATTCAGGGGAACACTTTACTTAACCACACTGTTGGGTCTAAAACACCCCGGTACCCTCTCCCTTATACTCTGTGCGGAATATCATGCTTACCAATCAGACTTCTGGCCGGCCAGGAGAACTTCAGTGCAAGATAATAATTGACACGACACACAAGGCTATCATGCAAAAGTAGTTCTGATTTATTTTGACATCACCAGAGTATTTATACCCCAAAAAGGGGCTTTTCATGCTTACTGTCACAAAACATAATTTTAGAAACTTGTCATATGATAATCCAATGATCACTTTGTTATTTATGAAAAACATGTTGACTTCCCAAAAATGATTATGTTAGCAGTTATAAAACTTGATTATGTTAGCGAAACTATAAATGAGGAAATCACGTACATCAGTGTACATTTTAAGAGATACATTTTATAAAAGAACAATAGAAGACATAATAATTTTGCAAATACCAGCAATCTAGACCCTGGTATCCAACACACACAATTTTCTCTATGTATGTATAATTTTATTTATAAAGAGCCACAAATTGATGTTGCGCTGTACAATTCAGCAATACAGACATGGGAAAATACAAGTATAATATCATAAGGATACTTCACATTAAGAGCCTGGTTGTGGTTGACAGAAGAGTTTGGAGGTCCCTGTCCCGTAGAGCTTACAATGTAACTGTACTATCTATCCAAATCCATGATTGATGCCCCATATTATTAGAATACTAAAGCCTACTGGTGGAATCAGGGCCACCATCAGGAGGGTACAAGGGCTTTGTAGACCCATTGAGTATCTCGTGCCATTAAAGACTTGGTGGCACCATGCTAGAAGAGAGTCCAGCTGGCAGAAGCCAAAGATGTCCGTTACATGCAGAAAAAGCATGGCAAGAAAATATTGCCAGTGTTCCACTGAGTTTTGGGACAAAAGGTGAGTAACGTTATTATAACACATTATTACTATAACGTTATTGTAACACATTATTACTATAACGTTATTATAACACATTATTACTATAACGTTATTGTAACACATTATTACTATAACGTTATTATAACACATTATTACTATAACGTTATTGTAACACATTATTACTATAACGTTATTATAACACATTATTACTATAACGTTATTGTAACACAACAAACACAGCACATTTTCATTATCTCATTTTTGCTTTAGACACAAGCACTGTCAATGCTTCACACAAACTCGCCTACCCAGCAGGGCAACTGGTCCCGTAAAGCTTCTATAAACTCACTATTTTGTGAAGTCATTTACATATCTTTCATGTAAACGTGGCCTTTATTGAAAGATCAGTTAAATGTGTTTTTGCGCTAAATGTGCTTTTGACCTTTTCAGAAGTATTTTTCTGTGATTTTTCTGAAACATTATCTGATGCCATCTGGCATATGGCTAGTCTTTGAGTGTTTCCTTTGTCCCTTTGTCATGTAGATAAGTAACCCTGTAACATAGATATAAACTGCCTATGCGCATCAAAATGATGGATGCTCCGTGCTTACAGCTGTGTGACAAGTCTACAGGAACTTCTCATCCACAGTAACCTTCAAGAGGCTTTTGAAAAAAGACACTTTGTATTTAGCAAAATAAGGTAAAGTAATTCAGGTATGCACAGCACTTCAGATATTTCCTCATGGAGATCCAGAGAAAATGATTTATGAACCTTACATTACGCTCAGTCGAGAGAAGCAGAACTTCTTGCGTATCATATGCTAAAATACTAATCTGTGAAGTGTAAGAATAAAATATTATTTTTATGTAGGTACTAATTTACGTCAGCTTTGTCGTTTAACACCTGATTCGGATTAACTTTCCAAAACGTTCCAACGAACTTTTTAAGATAATGTGAAATAAGACAATACATTTAGATGAAGTTCTATGGAGAAACTGCTGTTATCAGGTCTGGATATTTCCTGCATTGTTATCACAAGTAGATATGGCCTAATATTTAGCAAAAGTTCGGTTCAGCACGAATTACTTTGTTAGGAACTAAGCTGAAAATTGGCTATTGCCAGGCATATATGGAGGCTATTTAAATCATACCCATCATAAATGCAACTATGTTTTAAAACCTAATTATTCCCATAGCTACTAGAACTATGGAGGTAATTGTGTATCCCAGCTCTAAACTTACTTACAGTTTTTATCACAAGGGGAAGCCAGGCTGCCTTTCAGACAGCAAAAAAAAAAAAAAAAAAAAAAAAAAAAAAAAAAA
>WMED01006936.1:0-18039 GCA_019650415.1 Pipa parva
CTCACTTCGCACTATGGTGAATTAGGGCCTGAGTGTATAGCAACTATAAATGTATTTGAGACATTTTAAATTTTTTGGTGTTATTAGTTTTAATGAAATGTTTGCCTGGTAAAACTATTCCCAATATCTATCTTTAAGGGATATTATAATCTTTAAACCTCCCATTTCATCTCTTCTATATCCACAAACAGGAACAGGAATGTGATGTATTTTATGAATAAAGATATACAGTTTTTACTAAAGTATTATTTAGGTCTAAGGCTCGGTTCACACGGACGTTTTTATGTGCGATGTATGATACACCGCGCATAAAAACAAAGTACGTCACCAGTGTAAACCTATGGGCTTACCTAGTTCCGGACACACTAGCATATGACGCGCATACGCTGCGTCTGGAACGCGTCACATTTTGTGCCGGCGTATTTGTTTATTGATCCATAGTTTACAGCAGGCATTGGGCTATATCTTTCTATTATAAAGATTGTCTGTATTTTATAAATATGTCTAGACCGAGACCTGCTGTGTAAGTAAACAAGCAGCCATCTTTAATATGCAAACAAACAAGCACAACAGCATGTTTACAATTTAAAAAAAAAAAAATCACAAGTGATAACCATTCTAAACAGTGAACATTGTTTATGGTAAAAACAAAAACATTATTTTATGATTTTAAATTCCCTCTAAAGAAACTGCCGCAGATCATGCAAGCAAATTACATTTTTCCATAGCGGTGGCAAGAATGAAACATGATATTCTAATAGAAGCAGCACGTTCCATGTTCTGTAATAACAGAATAGAAGGGACCTTCTGTAGAATGGTTAAGCCAAAGCTGTACTAGTATTTACATCAGAAAACTACTGTTACCACTTTCTATAAGAAAAAAACTACAGCTCCTGACGGAAAGTATCTTTTGAAATATAGTAAGTATCCTGCTAACAAACGTGGATAACAGAAAGTTTTTATCAATGTTCCAGTGGGGGCTTAGCAGAAGATAGAAAACTCTAGGGCTGGCTCATCCATTATAGCCCAGATCCCAGCAAAACAGTATACCAAAAATGTTTCCCTTATGCCTCATTTATAATCACAGTTTAATGTATTATGTGACATTTATGAATCAGTCAAACAATATCTGTGATGATGTGTTAGGATTCATTAGCATGACTGGGATCCAATATGGTGGCTATGGCTGTAAGATAATGCACCAGCAAACCAAAAGGTACCATTTGTTGCATTACTTCTTCTTCAAGACTCCCATCTTTTAGAGGTCTCCACAGATAACTTTTTTTTATCATGACTTGCTTAATACTCTGCACACATTAGAGTCTACAGTCCTCTCTTTATAAAGTATAATGATTTGTAAAAGTAATAACTTTTATATTTGATTATTCAGAAAGGCGTCTTATTGTTGCCTTAAATAAGAAGGTCCAAAAATTTTACATTGCCTTAGGCCTTGCATTTTGTTGAGCCAGCTGTGACAAGCCCAATGGATCTGCTTGGTATGTACAACTGGTAATAGACTTGTGGGCTATTATATTCAAACTCATGGTAACGCCAACAGATAATGGTAAATGAGGTCCAATTTAAAAGAACACTCAACATGACTGGCATCAAATGTCCTGTGAATATTCATTGGTTTGGAGTCTTTACATCTTACTATTTTTATGGGCACTGTTAAATTAAAAGGGATAACACAATTTCAGTTCATTGTTTCACATTCCTAAAACATAACACAATCATAAAAAGTACTGGTTTTGTTTCACCTGTCTTTAGATAGGAGTCATACTTCTATCTCTCTGCTAATTATTCCTGTAAGGGCTCTCTGATTAAATGAATGACTGCAACATTAGTTAACGAATCTAAAGCATTACAAACCATTTGTTTAAAAGGGAATCTTAGTTATATCTGCATATAATAATTAAATGATCATAATGAACACAAAAATTTCATGGAGCACTTAGATAGAGGGACCTTAAAACCCCATGAGGGCAACAATTGGCTCTTGGACCTTCAGTGAGATAGACCTGTTTCAGATATAGTTCATAAAACATAATAGTTAAGATAACATGATTTACTGAAACAAAACAGGCCAGATTTGCTATCATAGTATAAGCAAAAACACAGTCACTGGAATCCAGTTATCATTTCATAGCTAAACTGGAAAGACACAAGGGACATGAAAGTAAACTTAGATATCAGGCAGTGAAATATATCTCTTGCCAGGAAAAACACCAAATACCCAATATTTTTTTTTTTCATTTATACTTTGTTATCAGAAAAATGTATGTACTTTGATAACCAGACTGAATGCAATAATTTGATTCAGCTGGGAAGTATGCACATTGGCAGTAACAGGTCAAAAATAAACTGCTCTAAGGCTAATGTATCCAAGGCAGTTTGTCACACAATCAACAGATCTTAGGGCAACAAAACTGCTGGGAGGAAGATGTCCACACTCAGAACTACACATTTAATGGGACCTTGCACAATTTTACTGTGCCTGCTATGTGCTGGCTGTACCCCAGCATTCAAACTAAGGAAACACAAACTATATGTATACATGTCAAATAGAAATAATGTTTCATTCAAACTTTTCATACCCCTTTAACATGTATTGTATGACACTTGCAAAGTTATTATGAAGAAGCATTTTAGCTGTTCTGGACACTTGTAAGGCAGTATTTTTTTAAAGCATAGTTGTTGTTTTTAGTAACACAGTTTGTGGTTACATGTAGAGGATCAACTAAGGAATTATATTGATCCAAC
The DNA here is from genome assembly GCA_019650415.1 of Pipa parva. NCBI lineage: Eukaryota > Metazoa > Chordata > Amphibia > Anura > Pipidae > Pipa > Pipa parva. Next base: position 2,764 of record WMED01006936.1, read on the forward strand.
TTGCGAAAGGACCATAGGGGATCACAACGCCTCCAACATGAGACAAAATTGCCCATTCTACAAAACAATTTGTTATTCCCCAATTCCTCTCCCCAGTGTTGGCAGGAAAGAGAGGTCTGTTATTCTCCATGGGACCCCCTACACTTACCCCTATTACAGTTACTACCCCTCTGCAAAATAAAGATTTCTGCCCTTCCCTGGCTAAGGATGTGGTTGGGGGGGGGGGGGGGGGGGGGGGGGGGGGGTCAGTATTGACTTTATAGTCATTTCCTCCTGCCATACTGGGTAACTAAAATATGAGGAAGTGGAGGGAACTCTAGAACTCATGCCTCTTAGCCAAAGTGTATAGGGTGAGGGTATGGAGTCCCAAAGGTCATTGCTTTTTGGGAAATGAAAGGAGATAGATATCACTTCATCCCTTGCATATATAAGGTTATGGCTAAGACTGGCTTAGTAAGTCTTGGGGCCCATTAACTAGCACCGCTAACACGGAAGGGATTAATCTATTTTTTATCCTTTTTTTTGCTGTTTACTTGACCTTTTAACTTTATTATGGTAACTGTTTTTTGCTGTTTTGGATACTTTGTTTCTGTTGACTTTGTTGTTTTCATGTATACCGTCATTGGTTTCTATTCAAAAATTGTTATTCCAAAAAGCCTGTAAAAATAAATAAAGAGAGCCCAGCATGAACTTTGCATTGGGTTCAAATCTATTATGGCTTAATCCGATGAAATTTCAACCACTCATCTCTAACGAAAAAAATCTAAAATAAAATATCAAATCATAGTTTTTGACTTTCTCTCCCCTTCATTGCTTTTTTTTTTAACATTTTCCATAACTTTCATTACTTATAACTCTGAAGCCAACACATTTGTTTTCAGTTAAGTTTACATAAATTTGATTTTTGGAGACAAAAAAAATATATATATATATATATAAAAAAAAACAACAAATTGAAAACAGATGGACCATTTATTTCAAAAGCCAAAAGAATTCCTGATTTTCTAGGCAGTTCTAATATTTGTTTGTTTGTTTTTACAGTGATTATTCAAATAATAGAAGTTTTGTGTCCTCCCCTACATTATCTGCAAATCAAATCTTTTTATATTTTAACTGAAGCAAAGCCAACAGGGGCTTTTCCTGCCCACTTACAAAAGAGGGTGTTTTGCCAGAGACTGACCCCAATGTTCTGCTTCCATCACGACAAAGCGTCACCCTTGATGATGTCGCCTTAAGATGCCGAGATCCGACTCACTTTCTATTTTTGTCTCCCTGTTTCGCAGACATTGTTTCCAAATAACTGAATTAAGTCTGCATTTTCTGCTTCACTTCCAGTAATTCTTCTGTGCACCAAGAATGACTTATTTTCCTCCACCCAGACCACTTTTGCCGTCTGTATACACAAACTGCATTGCCCACATATTGACTAGACTCATTTTATATACATAACTTATATGATAAACACAGCCTTCATTTGCATATTGTACTATTGCATTTAGTTCAACATCCAGGAACACTTCTTTAAAAACAGCCAACATAATAAAATGGAAAAAATAGAAACCAGAAGAGTGTATGCATTTGTAATAGATCGCATAGGTCTGTTTTTCATGCATTTATTGAGTGTTTTGACCATTTTTGCTTTTTAAATGACAATAATGCTGAATAGATGTACATCCAATCCCCCTCCCCTTTTACTCACTGGTAGATTCTTGATATTTAGCACATAGACCTGCTTCTTGGATCCCCGGCTGATACATCCCATCGCTGTGTTGTATAGTTGGCTTGTAACCTGGTCTATTTGTATTGGCATCATTTCACAATTTAGGAGGTTGACTGGATCTGCAAATAGAAAAAAAGCAATGTCAGTCCAAAGAAAAATCATATACATGTACATATGGGTGTAGCACAAATTCAGTGTCATTTAGACTGGTTGAAATAACACAGTATGAAATGGACAGATATTTTGAATAGTCATTGTAAACCAGTAGAAAAGAATGAGACTGCTCAACAGGATCAGTTTCCAAAAGGTAAAACCTATTTATTGCATAAGGTCTGCAAAATAACAATGGCGCTCAGCCTGGATGGAATAATCCATACTACAAAAAAAAATCATAGTTTTTAAGACTTAACGTTTAAAGCAGAAAAAACAAAAAAACTCAGCACAAAAGTCATTCCACTGCGAGGATGCAGGGCTCCTGCTCAGATGATTGCTCTTTTATTGCTATGCTCATGATGTAGAATGTATCCAGAATGCTGTCCTGCTTGCCAGTGTTTTGTGAACTGTAGAAACAGATGTAGGAGTTTGTAGCCATAAACCCTTAAGGTAAGAGAGATACCTGTTGTATTCATTACCAGTACTGATCCCCTGTAAATCAAGATGCTGAAAATGCTGTTTATTTCTGCAGCGTTGGCTTAGAATAGCTCAATGATCTAATCACCACCTCATCAAAACAATATAATAGGCTTAAAGAGATCCCAGTCAGTACAGCCTTCCCGAAAACTGCATTTTCTTCCAGTGTGAGGGGGTTATTCACTAAAGTTTGAATTGTTGCGCATAGGAGCGAATTCACCAGCTAAATACAGTTGCAATAGGCTGCTACTGTCGTAGATGTCAATAATGAGAATATTGTCACAGTCGCGACTTTATTGTGGGAAAATTGTCACAATCTTAACTTTAAAAAATTGCCGCGACTTTACAATGGGGAAATTGTAGCAGATTTACTATGGGAATCCGCTGTTACGAATTCGACCGTCGAATTCCCAACCAAGTGAATAACCCCCCTTAGACTCCATCTAAGCATAACATGTTTTGCACAACTGCCTTGATTCGCCTTTCACTATGGGTATCTTAGATAACTTTTTAACTTTTCGTTTGAAAATAATTACCAAAGAAAATTCAACAATACATTTAAAACTTTTAAACGCAAAAACAATTAAAAAAAAAAAAATAATTTTTTTTTCTGTAACCACTCAATTAGTCTGTGAAATTTAGTCAAGTAAACCAATATGTGAAATACACAAAAATCCATGCTCTTGTGGCTCAAATCAATGAAAATGGGTGTAAACTTGCATTGTAAACCACAGCAACCAATCAGACATTTTTAACATAATTCCTAGTGCAATAAACAGACTAAGCTGATTGGGTACTATGGCTTGTGGAAAGTTTGCACCTATGGTCTTAATCCACCCTTTAAGGTTTTTAAAGGAATCATTTTAAAAGGGAAGTTTTTTTTTTTTTTTTTTTTTTTTTTGGTTTATAAAAAAAAAAATTCCTTATTTCAGCATTTATGCCCAAAAAAAAAAACAACCTTTTTTTAAATTTACTGTCATTATTTTTGGTGTAGCTTTCCAGCTATTACTGGCTGACCCCTTTGATTATTATTCCCACTGCAACTGTTAAAGCTTGCTCTTTAAAATAAGCAAATACAGGTAATCCTCGACTTACGACGTTGATCCGTTCTTACGCGGCGTCGTAAACCGAATTCCGATGTAAGTCGGATCATACGTTCATACAGTATGGTTCGACTTACGTCGCAAAACTGTGTAAGTCGGAACAAGGCATCGTATAAAACATCATAACCCCGAAACGACGTAACTCGAGGTTGTCGTAACCCGAGGACTACCTGTAGTGTATCTTTTATGCCCAGACAGCTTGCTTTTATACCACAGCGTGGGTTGCAACAATCTTGAAATATTTCCAAAAGGTAAAGGATTTCCCAGCAACAAATAGCAGCATAACAGTAATTCAGAAGGTAATAGCAGGAAAAGAGTAAAAAAATAAAAACTGCATACATAATAGTCATGTAGTACTTTCTGAGCGTAGACAGGCGAATAGAGGCAGGGATGTATTGTGAATTCAACATTAATGCATTGAGGACGAAAGTTAATAAACTCGGAAAAACCGCTCTGGGTCTTTCCGAGTTTAACCGAGAGAAATCTCGCATTGTTCTCGTGAGATCTCTTTTGAGATCGAGTTTTTCGATCCGGATTTTTAAAAAAAATTTTGATGGAAAGGTAGCCATGTTACTAATGTAAAGTACGGCTACCTTTCCATCAAAAATAAAAATGTGAAAAATCGAGATTGAAAAACTCGATCTCAGAAAAATCTTGTGAGAACAATGCGAGATTTCTCCCGGGAAACTCAGAAAGACCCCGAGCCCTAAGTATAGTGAAGTAATGTCAAATTGACATGGGTCTGTTTAAAGAAGAAAATGTCGCAATAAGTATCCTTTTCTAGAATACTCACAACACATTAGAAACTGGTATTAATAATTATTAGAAACAGGCATTAATAATTACAAGAGAGGCCAACGCTACCATTATGTTGAATTTTATTCGCTGGAGAACAGTTGCATTAATATACAATAATTAGGCGCAAATAGGGCCAGGACCGCCCCTGGTTAAACAAGTATTCGCCTGGTTGAAGGTTGTAGAGGAAAAAATGCCAATATCGATATTGTTCAAAAAGGGCTCTATTGACATTAATGTAATTTGTAGTGGTATTAACAAATCGATATTTATCAATATTGATTAATTGTTTTTCAACTTGACATAAATTAGTTAAATGCGGCGGAATAAAAAGAAAGCATCGAAAAAAGGCAATATGGGCCGAACGACTTTAGTAAATATCCCCCTTTATAAAGTGTTGCACAGATATGTGATTGACATAATGTACAATTTGCCGCATTGCAAAACCTTGGCTGAATATAAAAAAGTTAATATTTAAAAGTGGAGAACAGTCATGTGCTTACTTTCTATTTAAAGTATATTGAATACCACTCTGTGACCTGGTTAACTACTTGCATAAGCCACCTTTAAGGAGGATAATCTGTGGCTATAAAGTGAATCTAGCACTAGAAAATACAAACTGCTATTTTGATTGGCATGACAGGTACTTCCATGCAGTCAGTACTGCTCAGAATGCCATATTTGAAGTTTAATAAGAAAGATGAGTACTGTAGTATTATAGGATATTACAGTACTCATCTTTCTTACTATTTCACTGGACTAATACAGCTTCAACCATTTTTGTGCTATATTTGAAGATTAATTCCTGATTGTTGGTTTCAGTCATGTTTTATGAATTGGGCTTTCTGGGATAGAAAGGAATACTTGATTCCATAACGGATAAAAGATGGCAGCAACCAGCCAACTGTAAAAACAAACGCAACACAATGCACATTAGGAATTTAAAGTAAAAATTACATTTTTACAAGCATGATGTACGAATAACTGGCATGCCAAGCAAATTAGTTTTTTTTTTTTTCTTACTACCCCTTTCAGTCAAAAGTCTGTATGCAATAGTAAGGATAAGCTCATTGAGTCGCAGTCCCCTGTCTCTCAGCAGTGGGAGGGTGAGTGTGGTGGAACATGAATTCCCATTTTTATTCCCCATGTGTTTCCCAGGCAGACACAGTGTTTCTGGGTTGTATAAATAGCCTCTTGGCCTGTGTGTGCAGTCTGCTTCCTGTTCAGGGTGAGGATAGACACATGGAAGCCATGCAATGGATTAACAGAAGCTGTAATTAATTTATTCATTAAGAGACTCACAACCGCCCCCATGCTGGGTCAGAGACCTGAGACCTAACTATTGTGCTCGGTTTCCTGCTAGCAGCATAAACATCCCTTATCTGGACGCAACAGGCAGACCCTTTAAACAGCCCCTCTTCTCTACACCACCAACACCAGGATCTGTTGTATACAGGTATACAGATAACAGAAACCATGACGTTTTCAGTGACTGAATCTAGTTCAAATCAATGTTTCTAATCCAAAATATATCTGCTTAATATACAGTAACACCAATAATAAAATTGTTATTTGCATGACTTTTCTTTATGAGTAAAGCAAAAGGAGAGATTAGTTAAAAAATGTTTTGGTAGGAGAAGCCATACAAGCATTCAGTCAATTTCTTGATAATTTGGCTCCTCTCATCCAGAGGATGTAGTGGTACTTTAATGGGTAGCTGTTTTGTCAACCAGGAATAAAGAAAGCCCAATAATATTCTTAAAAATTTGAGGCAAATAATATATTACTTATTTAATGACATAAAGGCATGATTTCTCTTCTTAAAGGTTATTATCATGCTAACCCGTGTCTCTAAAAGTGCTACTATGGAATATTTACTAAAGTCAAAAATCTCATTATCGCCGTTTTTTTACAGTTCTAGCTGTTATTTTGGCAAATTTGGGTCATTTCATTGTTAGCTATTAATCAAACTGAGATGTTTATATTATAGCAGTGAAGTACGCAGTAAATTTATCTATATCACTTAACGCTAAATAGCATTCATGGATTTAACTGTAAATTTAAAGGTAAAAGTTAACTTTTCAGTATCAATATCTGCATGTATATTGAGAACATTATCTATGCCATTTCAACAAACATAACTTAGGAACTAAATTCACACCATTCTATCTGTGTATGTAAGTGTTCCTCCCACTTAGATTGTAAGCTCTACAGGGCAGGGACCTCCATCCTCTTGTGTCAATCACAACCTGGCACTTAAAGTGATTTTACGCTTGTAAGTTACTCACTTGTAATGTTTAATGCACTTTTCCCATGTCTGTCTTATATTTTTATCTTTGTATTGCTGAATTGTACAGCGCTGTGTAAATTTGAGGCACTTTATAAATAAAATTATACATACACTCAGTGCCCACTGAAAATAATTAATAATGTCACCCAAGTGTGGCAAAAGGTAATGTAGATGAAATTGACTGAAAAAAACCCAAACACCTACTTTAGTAAATGTTGTAATAAAATCCTTCTCGATATCGTTATATTTTGGCAATACTGACATTCAGAGATAACTAGTGTCTGAAACCTGAAAAGGTGCTTAGTAAATAGGAGAAGAAGTTGATATCAGTAAAAAACAAACAAAAAAAACACACACTTTTTTCTATTTGATTTCAAAACAAAAATCAATTTGACTTTATTAAATGTGCCCCATAGAGTGAGGGAGGTTAACTACATTATATTTCTAGAATTAAAATGAGCATGTTCCAGGTACAGACGTAGGGCAGGTAGACATTCTCTCTTTTGTCCGATTACTGAAAGGAGAAGGCTGGACTTTTGAAACAGGACCTCCCCATCGTTTTCTAGGACCTGCGTCACAAACAGGCCAGCTGGCACCACATTATGTCATTATCAGATAAAGCCGCACAGGCGGGTGCCGGGAGAGAGGCGCTCGCTGGATCAGATAGGAAAGAAAAGGCAAAAAAGGGAAATTCTCTAGAATAAAAAATAAACGCAATCTCCTCCTCCCCTCCACCTCTACCGCCATCATGCTCAGGACTCAGAAACACAAATTCCTAAATAAACACATCCCCCTTCTTCCCAACGGCACTACACTCCGGAATCAGTCACGACGCGCCTCTGTGTCTCCCCAGAGCCAAGACCAAAACAGAAGGGGATCCCAGTCAGTTTTAGACGCAGGCAGGAGAATATATAGTGACAAGAGACAAAATTCACACAAGGTATAAAAAAAAAATGTTAGGAATTATGGGAAAATGGGAAGCGGCGTTGGCAGGGAAATCCATCTGCTTCAGTTGGGTTGGTGTTTTACCTTATTAGGAAAAAAAAAAATCAAACACAAATACACGGATACGTTTATATTTTTTGGGGACCTTCTGAGGGTTATAAATGGTTGATTGGGTTTACACTAGATGAATTCATTTCCAGGTAGATTTCTTTTGTTATATTCCTTTAGAATGAGAAACATAAATTCAGCAGTGTTTTAAAAATATGTTACCATGACAGCAGATAGGGGCATTGGGATAGAAATGATCTACAGAGATTTGCTTTTTAATAGGGGATTTCACTGGGTTATGCTGGCCCATAGCCTTGCATCATCATGTTGGCAATGCACAGAAAGAATTGTCTCTCGACATACGGCTGTAAACAAATGACCAGTCCATTTAACCTAGGTAAAATGACTGCCTGTATTAACAGAGATTTATTTAAATCAGCCAACATTGTAAATCTGGTCTGCTGATGCCTTGCACTGATGAGTTCATGTGGTTATAGGTAGACTGAGAACAACTGCCCCAATGAGTGATGCAATTGCTTAGATGATTGTCCTAACTACAAGATCTGCAACTATCATCTGAATTTTGATAAAGTGCGTAACCAGATTTGCATCCACCCTCTGGACGTCTGGACGTTGGTTTGATAGACAGTAGTTTTGCATCTGTATCTAGCTTAACAAAAGAACATAGCAACTGGGCAAAAGATACATTCTGCAATAAATGTTGCATAAAGAATGGGTGCCAATATAAAATGACTATTCCTGAATGCACCACAGAACAAACTGGTGAAGGGGGTACAAAACCATAAATGATATTGAGAGCATTATGCTTCAAATGTAATTTCCGTTTCAAAGGGAACCGAGCCAAACAGGGAGAAGTGGCACGTGTCAAGAAAACAGGGAAAAGGCTGGCAAGAAGTCGCACAGAGTGCAGTAACATAGTAACATAGTACTATGTATACTTTTATTTCTAAAGCACCACAAGGTTACGCAGCACTGTACAATCAAGTAATAATACAGACAAGGGTAAAGTGCGGAACAAAGACCAAGGGGGTAATTCACCAAAGACCAAACTTACCCTCCGATTGTTCGCTTCAGTACGCATAGCCTGTTATGCGCTCGCTGATGTCCTACACGCGGACATCAGCGAACGCTTTAAAGGGATTCCAGTCTCGCGAGGCATCTCGAGTAGAGCCTCACAAGCTTCACCGAGCCTGAAATCCCTTTAAAGCGTTCGCTGATGTCGGCGTGCAGGACATCAGCGAGCGCATAACAGGCTATGCGTACTGAAGCGAATGATCGGAGGTTAAGTTTACTCTTTGGTGAATTACCCCCCAAGTAAATTACAAGTATATAATCAAGAAAATACATCACTCTAAGTGCCAGGTCACGATTGAAACAAGAGGATACAGGTCCCTGCCCCATAGAACTTACAATCTAAGTAAGATGTCTTTTTTTCTGACCTTATCTTCTACGTGACTACATAGAAACAGCAGACAAGCAAAAATGGACAACAAAAAGAGAGAAGAAAGGCGCATGTTGTAACAGAAACAGAGAAGTGTCAAATTTGGACAACGGAAACAAGAAGTAGAAGTGAAGTATACGGGGTATGAATAAACAGAAAATGTACAGTAAGGCACAATAGGGGAAATAGGAGAGAATTGCAGTAACTCACGGTGAAAAAGAATGGAGAAAGTGAAAGAGGCAGCATCATAAAATAGTATAGAGGTAAAGGATAAAAGTATTCATGCCAGAAGTTATGTAGACTAGAGAGAGACATGAAATGAATGATCCAGTTACATAGTAAATAAGCTTCTAGAACAGCGGTTCTCAATCAGTGGGGCGTAAACCCTTTGGGGATCAAACGACGCTTTCACGGGGGTCGCGAACACGCTGTGAAGCCAGCAGTGAGTGCAGGTCCCTTTATATAAGGGTTCCTGCATGGTGATATCAGGCCCAAACGTCATCACGTGACACACGTACATGATGACGTTTTGCCCGAACGGCATCACGTGATGCAATGACATCGGACCCAGACGTCATCGCGTGACGTCAGTGACCGAGGGTCGCAGTCTCAACAAGGTTGAGAACCGCTGTTCTAGAAACCCATGAATCAATGAATTCAGTGCTTTAGTAAGCAAAGCCCATATCCTACTAGCCACAATTTTTCTAAACATCTAGGGTTTATGCTTTGGTTATTAAAGAGTTAAATAAAATGGTATAGAGAGTACATTAAAGAGTTCCTTTTCCCTAACACTGCAGAACCCTGGAGAATTTGTCCAACCCTCCCCTCTCCTCAAAGTCCTCGCTAGAAACAGGATGGAGGAGCACTTCAGCTCCCTGCAAATATTAACAGGATGGAGCCAGTGAGACGCTCGGACGCGGCGCTTGGAATAAGCTGCCAGAAATGGAAGAGTCCCCACAGCTGCTTGAGCCTGCTGATCTGTACACCTCCTCCCCATTAATTCATCTGCTTTCTCCATCTCAGAATGTCACCTTAATATTTCAATTCTTGACACTGAAATAAAGTGTAAGCCTGTTGTATGTAGTGTGGCAAGATCATCTGTCTTTAAATTGGATAGGTATGAAATCCACAGTCTGCTGTGCTGATTAGTCAACATTTTAGATGCAGCTGCTTAAAAACCAACTCATTCTGCAGTATGCATCTGAATGAATAACTAATCGGTACTGCGACAACATGTGGATTTCATACATGTGTGCATGAATTGTCACCCAACCTGAGAAGCAAGACTCCAAAAGTTCCCCCAGGCTGGGGTAATTTCTAAAAGAATATTTTACATATAAGGAGGCAATAAACAATTGAAATTTTTAAATAACATTTATTCATTGCCTCTTTTGAAGGTTTTTCTTCTGCAGTGAAAAAAATCAACTGTGAATCCATCAACTGTGACTCCCCCCTAATAAACCCCACTGGTCCCTGTGAAAACCCTGCAGCTAATTTGTTTAAATGCATATAACCTTTTCCCATTTCTGTGAAAGTATAGAACATGCGCAATTGAATTTCATCAACAAATCTTTCAGGAATATAACATGTTTCACTCTGTGCCACTGTATAAACCTTTTTGTAAAGTATTACTTTATAATAAGGTTTGTAAAGACCTTGAATTTGTTTTTTGTTTTTTTTTTGCCTCTCTAAAAAGATATCCCATTAATTACAATGTAATTAATTCAAGAAGTTCCAAAAAATTTAGGCTCCAGACTGTCTCTAGTCTCCTCCTTATAATCTCTTTGTGGCTATATATCAAAGCAGGTCATCAGGTACGATAGTGCAAACAACCGAATGGAATATATCAAAATGATTATATTAGTTTGATACAGAATGTTAACGATCTGCAGATTGTCTGATCTAAGTGAAACAGCTGGAATTAGTCTTCACCCTGCAGGAGCTTGTTATAGAAATCTGCATTGCAAACTGTTGAGAAAGTAACAGGACTTGTCTTTTGGATAACTGCTGACCTATTTAGTGTGTTTAGGAAACACATTTGGAAATCATCCATGTTTGAAATGCAGCAGGAGGTCAATCATGCAAAGAGATTGGTGTCTTTCAGACTTAAAGGATTGCCATAGCTGCTGTTCCTACGCATTACTGCTAAAAACTCCATCTATTAAAATTGAATTCCTGACTTCCATTAGTTTGTTCTGCTGGTTACAGCCAAATTAGACTTTATGGGACATTTCATAAATATGTATTATCTTAAGTTCCATAGGAAACAAGAGGACTAGATGGGGCTTTGTTTACTTAACAGTTAAAAGATGACTGCATCCACTAGCAAGAAAACCAAACCAAAAAGAAGTCTGAATCAGGAATTTAAATTTATAAATAACATTTTTTAACAGTACTATGTAGGAATAACTGCCATTCCTCCAGTCTTCCAACACAGGCCCCTGGCATTTTTGTCTCCCACCTTTATTAATTATATTAGTTTTATCACAAGGTCAGGTTTGTTCAATCTTTATTGTACAGGGCTTTAGATCATGTTGGTGCTTCATAAATAAAAGAGATTTAAAAAAAAATAGACTAAGAATATAGCATTGGCCTTGTTTAGGTTGCAATAGATCATGATCTTTACGAGCTGAATGATGCATGCATGTTCAATTACAGACCGCACGCAACACACATTATGGGGCCCATGGACAACAAAATAAATTAGAGGGAACTCTGGCAATATATATGGTTGTCACTAGATAAAATGGGGAGGTGGGGGGGGGGGGCTGCCATTTGTGCAAGATCCATAACACATTCTTGTGTTTTGTCTGCAGCAGATACACCTTGCTGATAGTGCGCTTCTATTGAAGTCTACGTAAGTGATGCAAGCAAAAGAGGTAAAAAGTGACAAAACTATCAATCATCCAACTGCAATAACTTTTCAATACAACATGTACTAGAAAAGGTCTCACCCCTGCTCAATAGGAACAAAGGTTAGACTTAAAAGGCATCAGCATGAACAAATGAAACACCTGACAAGCATGTTTTATAGTACGTGCTTAATTCCAAAAGATATCTGAAGCTTTTACATTTATCTTTCACCTTCTGGGGGCTTCCAGGAGTCACTCATGAATATGAATTAGCAAGTTCTTTTCTGGCATTACTGGTCCTTTGGCAGATGTATCAAAGGATCAGACAGTGGCATTTGCAGTGAATATAGCCTTTGCAATGGTGTCTAGAATTACATTAACTACAAAAAAAAAATCATAAAAAAATGGAATTGTGCACAAGGTTGAGTCAATATCAAAGACAATACAAATGCTCTCTCATCAATATATGATGTATGTGAATTTGTTTCTTTCATAAATATTAATTTTATAAAAATTTCAGACTACAAGAGTAGTTCAGTGAATGTAACTGTAGGAGTGACAGACTTGCATGCCTACTGTTGGTTACGGCTAAACTGAGAATGCTGGGAGTCAAGTAAAATGCATTGGTGATCCTTCTGAGTTTCTCTTACGTAAAACAGACATTTTGGGATGATGTTTTATCTTTTTTTAATGTATGTAGTGCATTAAAGAAAGTATACCTGAAGAATTTAGCAATGGGAGGTAGTGATGTGAACATGGTCATGGTGTAGCACATCTGGTTTAAACTCAATATAACTGGAATTAATACTATACAATAAATGCTAAAATACTAAATCATACTGATCCCATTTGCTAAAGCAAATACAATGTCTTGCCACCCCTCCCCCTCAAAATTAACATTATTAATAGCCTGACTTAAAGAGTACATAACTTTCTCACACATGGTATATTTCAGTAACCAAATCCAGGGGGAGCCATGATGAGGACTTAATCCAGAGGATGTGGAATGTATTTATGGATTTAAAACACATTAAAAAAAAAGGATGTACCCCCTTCTGGTTCCCACAACATCAAAAGGCTACAAGTTAGCAACAGCCTTCTCAGTACTGGATGAATTTATACTCCCACTGCTTGGCCTGCATAAAACTGCAGAGATGGAAGTCATATATACAAAAGAAGTGTTCTTAAAGCAGACAGAGAAACAAGGCATAATGAAGAAAAAGCCCAGTCATAAAATGGCCCAAAAGGACAGAATGTGGCCAGTGCGTATTTTATCACATAGCAGAATTTCTCATCAAAACTCAAAAAGAACCAGTGTATACAAAAAAGTGCATAAATTAGTTAACACATGCTTATTGTGGAAGAAGGGGTTTTCCATCGTGTGAAGTGTCTTGTTCCTGTTGTTTTACTGGAGTCAGCAGCTGTTGTTGAGCATTAGTCATTTTTGTTTGTTGCATACACTCTGTAGGTCAAGGATCGGACAAATGGAAGCACTCTACGGTAGCTATACAGTAAATACAACTATAAATATTTTACCAACAGCTTATCTAACTGATGTTTCTAGGCACTCTAGTCGGGTCATAGACAGAGTGCACAGACTGGGCACAGGAATTGGAAACTCACTTCCTCAAGTCATAGTGATATTACTGAAAAAAACATTTAATTTTTTCTTACACACTACCATGTTTATTCTGGTATAACCAAAATGTTCATCTAATTTTTCTCCAAGTCCCATTATGGATGTAAAAGCTCACCCATAATTAGAGGTTTCTGAAAATAAATGAAAATACCAATAAAAACCTAAACTATAAAGTTGAAAATGCAGGCATTTGGCTGCTGTAAAGTACAAAAGGATAGTTCCCCAGATAGAGAGAAAATCTGGGAGCTGTAGTTTTACCAATGGTAGGAGGTTTTCATTGCTCTCTCTCTCTGAAAGACAAGTAATATACTGTCATTTTAAACTCTAGATGTGAGTTCTGCATTCCTGACCTTTTATTCTATGTTTGATTTTGAGATCTTAGGAGGTTTTGAACCTAAATACAGAAAATTAGATAAATGGCATACAAGCTGTGGAGGCAGTCTGCAGTCTCTCTCTAGGAAAATAGTTACCACTGTCAAGTTCATATTAGGCATATGAGCTAACAAGAGCCCACAGTTTTAATAGACATATCAGGTGAGAACGCAAGTACTACGAACACACTGTTCATCCTGTTTTCTTTAATGAATTAAAAAAATTAAAAAAAAAAAAAACAATATGCAAACTTACTTGAGTGTACCATGGAGTAACAAAAACCAAACACTATCAGCTGTAAAGCGTTCATTCTGCTGATTATCTTCTTCACTTTGTAGGGAGCTTTTTAACCGGTATCCAGCAGAGCTGGCTTAGAACAAGTTTCTTGTGAGCGGCAGTGTGGTTTCACCGCTGGGCAGGCTGGCACAGAGCAAAACAGGACGAGGAGGACACGGAGATCCAGATTTCGAACCTCGTGAGAGGACTTACTGGTGGTAAACACACAGGGAGACAGAATGAGCGAAAAGTAAAAGGAAGCCTGTGATGCAACAAGAGAAATAGTGGATGAGGAGGGGACAGATGTCCAGATTTCTCTGTGCTGCACAGACAACGCTCAGCACTATCAGCCTGTCTGCAGGAAACTGCTGGGGCTAAGGGAGGTCTTATGCAGCTGGAGATCACTGGCTGAGGAGGAAATGCCTTTTATATAAGAAGAAAAAAATATTCTCCAAGGAACCCACATACCAGAACAGGGGCCAAACAAACACAACACCCCCCCCCCAGCACACGTCTAGTATGAACAATGGTTTTAACACTTTGAAAACCACATTGTAATTCATAAGCTGTTTTTAAAAAAAAGGACCATCTATATAAGTAAACATCAGCAAAAAAAATCTATTCCAGAACCAAAAAATGTATACGCTGCCACATAATATAAACAGAGAAATAATCATCTAGTCAACTGCTAAGAAAACAAACAAATTTCATTAGAAAGATGAGTACTGTAGTATTATATGAGTAGAGGGATGAGTGCTGTAGTATTATATGAGTAGAGGGATGAGTACTGTAGTATTATATGAGTAGAGGGATGAGTACTGTAGTATTATATGACACTTTATTTGGACAACATTTCATTGATTAAGGCAAGCTTTTGAGAGATATTCCCTCTCTGTAATATATCAGAATATCTCTCCAAAGAGTGTCTTAATTAATGAAATGTTGTCCAAAGTGTCATATAATACTACAGTACTCATCCCTCTAATCATATACTACAGTACTCATCCCTCTACTCATATACTACAGTACTCATCCCTCTAATCATATACTACAGTACTCATCCCTCTATTCAAATACTACAGTGCTCATCCCTCTAATCATATACTACAGTACTCATCCCTCTACTCATATAATACTACAGTAC
>WMED01006937.1:7982-18038 GCA_019650415.1 Pipa parva
CCAGAAATCACTACTATTATTATCAAAGTCTTCTATTACCAGGGCATTTACGTGCATTATAACTTTTGCGAACTATTCTGTGCGTCGCTGCTAATTGTTACTTATGTTCTCTGCATAATCGTATCCATTGCCTAGTAACCGAAGCACGCTGAATGCTGTGCAGGCTGCAAATTTATTGTTTGGAGCGCTGTGCTCATTGATAAGAAACTGACCTGGCTGGTGTGAGGGGAATTCGGTGTTTTAGTTGCAGTGCACTCTGCAGGGCCAAAGCCGTGTACTAAACGCGCCCAAAGCAGACAGAAGACTCGGAAACCACAAGTACGATCGATTTATTATATGAATTGCCTACGCTTATAATTTTACATATTGTGTAGCTGTTACGCTTGTGGGTCCCATCGTCCTCAGTGGTTCCATTTAACTCCCTACGATATTTTTAAGCCTGTTTGTTAACCTTTTATTCTGCTGTATAAGTTGACACAAATACTGTATTCGATGTATTAGTTTTACCTTTTTCCTGGTTGTGTGCAGGTAGTCAAAGTCCAGAGTAATGTCAAATTTGGCTATTATGTACTAATTAGACGTTCGTACATCCTATGAATATTTATGAGCCGGCAGACGTGTCACGCTATGGAATGACGATACACGTCTGCTGGCTCATGAATATTCATAGGATGTATGTTCGTGGGAGGCAGCTTGATTATGTCCGCAAGAGGAAGCTTTATGGAGATAAAAAAAAAAAGGTAGGATACTCTATTAATATTCTATTCTAATATCTGTCAGCTTCTCACACACTTTACAGCCCCCCACTCCTTCCTCGACTTATACAAGGGTCATAGCAAATTTCATAATTTTTGGCCCAAAAACTGACCAACTTGTACACGAGGTCGACTTATACTCGAGTATATACGGTTTCTGAAACCAGGATATTACAGAGGAAAGCTCAGGCAGTAAGTAGGGCAAAAATGTCTGGGGGAGGGTGAACTTTCATGGAAAACTGGCCAGTACACATCACAAACACATTTCCTCAAGTGTGAGTTTTCCAGGGCTCTATAATAAATCATTCTGTATCAGATGAAACAGCTACTGGGGAGAAACGCTTCTCACTATGTTATAGTACTGCATATGTAAAGATTTAATCTGACTATAGTTCTCCTTTAAATATAAAACATCTATGTAACACACAATATTCACAAGTGTTCCAAATTAAAGTGATCTGTTTTGTCTATTTGTTATGCATTTAGCTGTTAATATAATTATAGGTCAGGAAGCTTGTATGTTTTATAACAATCCAGTTTTGAAAGCATGCTCTGGCAAGTTTATCCTTTCACACATATAAAATCTCCATGCTGAAAGGCTGATAAGAAATTGGTTTAATTGTGCACTGCATTTCTGCTTTTTAAGAAAGGTAATTTGCAGGAAGTATTACAGTTTATTGGTGCAGAGTTCTGCAGCATGTATGGTTTAATATCAGTCTTCTTTTATATGGATGTAGTGAAAACACAAAACTATAACTATTTTTTACCTTTCAGTATAGGTTAAAAAGAGGATCAAATACTAACACACAGTTCTTTCTTACTTTCCAGAGTCAAAGGTATATATTTTTGACAACCTGCATTTCTGATTTGCTATTTTTCCTCAGTTCCTAAGAAGTGCTCACTGAGCATGTAATGAGCCAGTGGCTAATGGAATAGGCGGAGCCACAATTATAAAGGTGTCATCCTCCAGTGACAACTTTGGGGGCACAGATCATTAGTTCCACTGGGCTGGAACATCTTAAACTGGCATAATAAGATCCGTACATATGGTACATCTTTAAAGATTTAATCTTTATCAGGCTTTAATTTTCCTTTAATGGCAGAAGCTACATCCTACCCATGTGCATATACAATATAATTTATGTATATATATTATATAATTTATGTAGCTGAGTATTTTAAAATGACTTTTTTTTTTTTCTTTTTTTTTTTCTTTAGTATGTTGAAGGTCCATTTGAAAAGTATCTGGAACGCCTTGAAGACCCTAAGGTATATTAATTTACTATTCTCCCCCCCACCTCAACAAATGATGCCATTTTGCAACTTGATAGTCATTTTATTCAGCATTTTAGCTGCAGGTTATGCTGTGTTTTCAAGCATGTTCAATAACACAGTAGAATGTGTTTTTTTTTCCTCCTATTTTTATTTATTTTTGTACTTGCTCCTTTACAACACATAGGGGGTAATTCAGCATAGTGCAAAGTGACCTCCGGATCCTTTGCATCACTTCGCACAGACTGTAATGCGCTCACTGATTATCCTGCACGCAGACATCAGCGAACGCTTTAAAGGGATTCCAGTCTCGGCGAGGTGTGAAGTGATGCGAAGGATCCGGAGGTCACTTCGCACTATGGTGAATTACCCCCATAAATTTGACGTGCAGCAGATGTTTATCATGCTGGCAAAATAGGGATAGAGTACAGAGCCACAGGGCTCACGCAGAAGATTGTATCATGCTATTGCCCTGCATTGCTGTGCCCTTGAATACACAACAATGGCGATAGATACTACATGGAACATCTGTGTTTGTAGATAGCCTTAAAGAGTAGTGTGATTCTGTATTCTCTCTGAAAAATTTAACTATTTAAAGCTTGTTTTGTTTTCATTGACTGTGGTGTCTGGGTGGTGGCATTTTGCATTAGATTTGTTAACTTAAATTTGTTATGTTAATTATATATTTTATTTTTTGGCATCGTATATATAATACAGCTGTTATACACATGACATTTCCATCACATAGGATGCATTTAGCAGACACACAGCTATAACAGGTGCTTTTGTGCATAATCATAGCCAAGCCATAGCAGCGGTAGTCTCAAATTTCAGTGGTGACCACAGTAATGGTCTCCCCAAATTTCAGTGGCAGCCACCAGCTTGTACTGAATCCTGATAAATGCATTTTACCTTCCCTTCTATACTTTTTTTTTTTTTTTTGTCTTCAGGTCTGATTTGAAACTGGTCTTAGTGGAACTGAAATTTGTAACCTAGTTCATTTTCTCTTGTAGCTCTCCTCTATGCAAAGTTTAGCTTGTAATCATTTAGGTTAAAGCAGCATGTGCAGATAATGTTTGATTGCTATGGTTTTCTTTGACACTTTACAGGTTTGTGCAGTGTCTGGTGGTTTTACTCCATTGTACTCCAATCTGTTAACAATTTTTGCACCTTGTGAAGATAAAATAATGAAAGGGCCAGTACAGAAAGATAAAAATTTGTTTTTCCTACACATTTCTTGCAAAATAAGTTTGTTTCGAAGCTAGAGTCAGTCTCTGTTGCTGATTGCAGCCATCTTTGATGTTGTGCATAAGCCTACACTGATATAGTGCCATGTTTTGTCAACTTGGATAATACATATTCATATGCCTGAAAAGTTCCTCAAAAACCTAAAGTATATTGTTTTAAATATTTTACCCTCTGAAAATCTTGCAGAAGCTTTGGAAGTGCCATCTAAGTGTACAGAAGGCATAAATACTGTATATATTGGGTGTAGAGTGTTGCGTATCTTTTCTGGTCATGTCTCTGTTTGGTTACAATGAAAGGGGAGCTAACGTCACAGCATTACTGGCATGATAAGTATCAGCCAGGTTGTGACTAGCTAAATCAGTTGCTGGAGACTGTTAGGGGGTTTACACAGCAGCTGGTTGAGCTCATCATTTTAATACTGAAATGGAAAGCATTGAGCAGTCCTTGCTGGAAATTTGGATTAAACCCCCCACCACACAATCTTCATGTCCTCTCTGTAGGTGTATAAGCCACACTGATCCTACCAGTGCAACTTGTACATCAGCAGTGGGTGAGAGGACTACTATGGGGCAGTCCTAAGTGGAGAGTTCTCCATTTCAGTGTGAAACGGCAGAATATGGCAGCTGTAGGAGAAGCAGATTTGCTTACTGATTAGGGTGGTTTAGCTAGTTGCAGGACATCCGGCTTGTAACTTTAGCTCCACTATAATTGACACTTTAATCTTGCAGTGCAATAAAATAGAATCTTCCACTAATTTCTCATTGCTGGTCTGTGGGCGAGGTGAGAGAATTCAGGTATAAAGTAAAAAAACAAAACAAAGAAACAAATGTTGCATTAATGCTGTTCATTGGTATTCTATTGGTATTATAACCTTTTGAACTTACATTTTGTTTTATACAGGAAAGTGCTGGCCAACTTGAAATTACTGCACTATCTTTAATTTTCAAGTAAGGAATTTAGTCATTTTTACATAGTTTATAAGGCTGAAAAAAGACACAAGTCCATCCAGTTCAGTCTATTTACTTGCAGTGTTGATCCAGTGGGAGGCAAAAAACCCATGAGTCAAGAGCCAATTATCCTCATATTAGGGAAAAATTCCTTCCTGACTCCAAATATGTCAATCCGAATAATTCCCTGGATCAAGATCCCACCTCCAGTTATCCAGTACCCATAACTTGTAATGTTCATGTGCTGAAGGAAAGTATTGAAACCAGTTTTGAACTCTTTAATGGATTTAACCATAACAACTTCTTCAGGCAGAGAATTCCACAGCCTCATTGCTCTTACAATAAAAAATCCCCTTCTATGTTGATGCAGAAACTTTCTTTCCTCTAAATTTAGAGGATGCCCCCTTGTTATACTTACAGTTCTTGGTATAAATAGATTGTGTGAGAGATCTCTGTACTGACTCCTAATACATTTATACAAGGTTATTAGGTCACCCCTTTTTCTTCTTTTTTTTTTTTTTAGACTAAACAAGCCTAGTTTTGATCTTTCTTGGTACTGTATATTGCTCATTCCTTTAATTACTTTAGTAGCCCACCTATGAACCCACCTAAGCTCAACCACATCTTTCTTGTGCACTGATGCCGAAAACCTCACATTCCATGTGTGGTCTGACCAGTAGCTTTGTAAACTGGTATAACTATGTTCTCATCATGTGCGTCTATTCCCCTTTTGATGTACCCAATGATCCTATTTGCTTTGGCAGCTGCCATTTGGCACTGGTTGGTACAGTTAAGTTTATTGTCAACTAGAATTCCTGAATCCTTTTCCTTGTCTGTTTTGCCCAGTGTTTTTCCATTTAGAAAATAATCTTTACTTGCATTTTCCCTCCCCATATGCATAACCTTACATTTATCAGTGTTAAATCTCATTTGCCACTTTTCTGCCCAAGCCTCCAACGTATCTAGATCCATCTGTAATAATAAAGTAATATCTTCCTTTGTGTTAACTACTTTACACGATTTAGTATTCTTGCTATACAATTAAATATTACTATGCATTCCCTTACAATGTCATTTTTAAATATATCTAATAGCAGAGGGCCCAAAACTGACCCCTGGGGTACCCTACTATTAACAGTAACCAATGTGAATATGTACCATTAATAACCGTCTGTTCCCGACCACTGAGCCACGTTAATCTCTTAACATCATTTTGATGTTTTATGCATTATAATTTTTGGCCTGGTTACAAGTGAGATTTATCTTTATTATTTTCTATTATCAAGTGTGTAAAGTGTAATGCTATTTGATGGATTACTGCGTGTGTTGATTATTTTCTGTATAAATGCAAGAGAGCTGCCATATTGTTTGTTGCCACTGAGCAGTTCTGCCTCAGTGAAGCAGCATACCCAGTTACAAACATATCTGCTCTCTTTTGGAGAATGTGTTTTAATAGCAAATATTTTTAGAAAGAAATATGTGCAAAACTATTTCTTTTCACTATACACTCTGGTCAGAAGTAACAAATTTTATTTTAGGGTGAACTGAAATGGTTAACTTCTCCAATTAATATGTTTAGAAAAAGCAGTGTCAGAAGAATCCATGTCAAATGTCACACCACACACAGTGACCCCCCCCCCCTTGATTTTAGGGCTCTTCTAGAGAATTTAATTTCCAGGTTGCAGATGAGTTTCCCTCCTTTGGACCAAGCTCTGTAGCCCACATAGAGGATTTAAACCAACATCTTGTTTGTTTTAGATCTATGCTATTCATTTTCTTGTGTTTTCATAATATGCGGATATAACATAGATAACAGAGATAAAACACATGTCATTGGCTAGCATTGCAGCTACAACAAAACTTATAGACCTGTTTCTGTGCTTTTAATCACCTGTCTAATGCCAAATGGTAGTTTATCATGGTTGCCATGCAAGAATATTGCACACGTTGTTGTAGTTTTAATAGAATGCAGTAAAAATTCAACAAAACACTTCCCTGAAGGAAGGCAAACCAGTGATCGTATCGTATTGCATGGATAAATTCCAGACATAGGGAAACCTGTCTGCATTTTGGAAACAGGCCATAATTCCCCTGCTGGAAACTTTATCATTGTTTCAGCTTCCTTTAAATTGAGCCTGATAACAGAAATGTAATCCCCCTTGGATGTTTATATCCTTACTGACTGGGTAAAAATTATCAGGAAGAACACCCCTAATAATGGCGGGTACGTGGGCAAGGTATTCTTACACAAGATGATTAAAGTGTAGAAAAGACAGATTTGAGCAGTAGGTTATCTTGATATTCTCATATCATCTAACTTGTGCTTGTACTCAAAAAGAGGGTAATACTGTGCTAGCCATGAGATAAACCAGAGAGTAAGAATACTATTGTAGTTAGTATAATGAATGTGTGAGCACATCCTTCAATAAATGGGGTGTTTCCCTTGAAAATAATGCAGTGAGCAGCCTTGGCTTTTCCTTCTGTTGGTTTATTTGGGTTGGCTGGGGCCCTCCTTGGCTAGGTCCTGCACTATGGTGAATGTGCTATATTGGTTCAAATATATTTAGTCAGTATAAGGTATGAAAATCAAATCACTTTTGTTATTTTCTATCAACAGTATTCTTGCTCTGAAAAACATATAGCTTTGAGCAAAGTGCCATTATACACATCTGCTAAATGTTTTCAGATTTGTCTTTGTTTTTATTGAAAATCTACTTTAAATTGTATTAAATACTTGAAAACTGTTATTGTTTTTGGTAGCTAATTGATTTTATTCCCTGTTTTATAGTCAAAATTTTATTTTGTATAAAAGCCCTGGGAAACCACCTACATATGCCACAGATCTGAACTGTGAAGGAAAGGTAAGTTCCATACATTCTCAAGAAACCTACTCAAGACCATTTATATGTTATACTTTTGATAATGGACAAAACGTATAGTTCTTATGACACTATGGATGACCATTTTCTGTAATTTAAAGGAGATATCCAGCTTTATAGAAGTGAAATATTGATAAAAATGTCTGAAGCATCAGAAAAAAATCTAAAATAGACTTTTTATGCCCCTGTACATCCTTGTGATGTTGTTATAACTGTTCTGTATATTTGTTGTTCACACATTTTAATTTTGTAATTGTAGTTTATCTGCCTAGCAAGAGTGAGGTAATAGAGGAGGAGGAGTTGACTTAAAGGGGAATTATAGTCAAATTACATCTTTACATATTCAGTACTATACCTTAGTGAGAAGTTTTTCTCCCCAGTAGTTGTTTTATGTGACACAGAATGATTGAGTAGGAGCAGCATTGATAAACTCCTGTACCAGGAAATGTGTGTGACATGTACTGGCCAGTTTTCCATGAAAAGGTACCCTCTCATGGACATTTTTGCTACTTAGCACATGTGCACAAGTCGACTTTCCCTCTATAATCTCCTGCATTCCAGGCTTAATTTATGCGGCCAAAACATCAGCACACTACTTAACCAATAGCAGTCAGGCAGCTTTTTCTTCTTGTGCAGAGAAAGGAGAGGGAGAGGAAAATGTCAGCTCTCAGGGAAACAAATGGAAAGTATTATTTCTTCCCTAAATGTTTTTTTTTTAAACTATTTATGATAGCAATTGGCTTTGTTCAGGGGTCAGCAAAATATGGCTCGCGAGCCACATGCGGCTCTTTAGCAGCTTTGTTGTGGCTCGGAGCGCATCACCCAAGCCCCGCCCATGACCTCCAATGCCTCTTCTGATTGGGCGTCAGCAGGTCATGTAATCGGGAGAGCGCACTTCTCCTCCTTTACGGCTTGAAAAAAATTTGCCACCATTGGAGGAGGGAGCAAAATGGCTCCCTTCTCATGTAAGTTATCCAACTACTGGCTTAGTATAAAGGAATTTTATTTGTATGTGTGCAGATTATATATCCCCTGGAAAGAATGGCATTTAAAAAATTGAGAAACAATCAAAATATCATCATAAAACCAGCAGATAAAGGAGGTGCAGTGGTAATTATGGACACAGTAAAATACATTCAAGAAGGCGGCAGACAACTGTCAAACCATACATATTACCAAGAACTTAAGGAGGATCCTACCAGTCATTACACCACTAAACTAAAAAGTCTGCTCAAAATTTTCCAAAAGGACCTACTACAGGAGCTGCAAAAATGTATACTCACAAATCCCAGCACTGGAACACTTTATATGCTTCCTAAAATTCACATTTCCATTACAGGTATGGATAACTTCAATGAACAACCGTCTGGCCTACTAGAAAACTGCCTAAAACCCCTTATCAATACCAACAGCTTCATTCAAGATACCACAGACTTTCTCAACAAATCAGAGATCTTCCAGAAAACACCATATTCGTCACTTTGGATGTGGAATCACTTTAGTGCAGTATCCCACACAAAGATGGCCTAAATGCGTGTAATAGATTTCTCTCTTACAACACGAAACATAAATCTAATCCGGGCGTCATTTGCAAACTTATAGAATTCATACTTACACATAACTACGGTACTTCACTTTCACTTTAAATGTCAAAATACACCTACAAATCATGGGGACCAAATGGCACCCAAATATGCCAACATTTTCATGGCTGTTTTAGAAGAGGTTTCTTGCTATCAGCTGGTACGAACCTTATAAATACTTCCTCTACATAGATAACATCTTAATAATATGGACAGAAGGTGAAAGGAAACTCAAAACAATTCCATGAGCAATTTAACTCTTTTCACCTCAACATAAAAATTTAAAATGCATTACTCCTCAGAGTATGTTCACTTTTTATATACCACTGTCACTTTAAAACAAGGCAAACTACAAACCTCCATTTACAGAAAACCCACAGACAGATGTCAATACCTACACAGCTCCAGTTTTCACCCTTCCCTTACTAAACAGGCCATCCTCTATAACCAAGCTATAAGATACCACAGAATCTGCTCCAACACAGAGGAGCGGAATGCACACCTTGTCACACTCTCTAAAGCTTTTAGAGAGAGGATTCAAACAAAGGACAATTTTCAAGAAAATAAAATCAGCAACCAATAAATATTCCACGGGAATACTTATTTTCATAAAAAAGTAAAGAACCCTGCACAAGTGTACCCCGGTGGCTAATTACAACCCTGCAATAGAGGGGATTCATAAAATCATCAAAGAGTTACAACCACTTCTATCGGGAGATAATCCATTAAAGGCCATCTTTCCTAATCCCTAATACAATCTCCTAATGCAATTCAGACAGCCACCGAATCTAAAACACAAACTTGTCAGTCGGAAACTCCCCACTGAACAAAACAAAAACTAGGGTACAAAACCTTGGAAAAAAAAAAGATCGATGCAGCAAATTATGCCACTATGTATGCAAAGATACCATAGCCAGACATGGGGATAAAACCTACAAAAGTAGTGGATCCTACACCTGCACCTCTGCCAATGTAAGGTAGTGTACATGATACAGTGTACTGCATGTAAAAATGGCTGCTACGTTAGAGAAACTATCCAAAAACTGCACATGAGGAAGATCCTGCATAGACAATCCATTCATCCTCCTAAGAATGAAGAACCGTGCACTCCAGTTGGAATCCATTTTAACCTAAACAATCACTCAATTAATAATCTAAAAATCAAAATGCTAAAAGGGAACTTTAAAAACACACAAGAAAGAGAAAAACTTTTGAACTCAAAATAATGCATTTTAATGCCAAAAATACAGGACTCAATGTAGATCTTGGATTTCTATCTCACTATCATACCTTTTTATATAATGGTAAAGTTTGTATTTTTCTGTGAGTGCTCTGAAGCCGTAATTGTCTCTGTACCTAAATTCCTACCCCC
>WMED01006938.1:0-18037 GCA_019650415.1 Pipa parva
AGAGAAAAAAGTGACACCCGGCGTATAAGACGACCCCCAACTTTTCAGATGATTTTCAGGTGTTAAAAAGTAGCCTTGTATGCCAGCAAATACAGTATATGTATGTATGTGTGTGTGTATATATATATATATATGTATAAAATGTAGAATTTCTGGAAGCACAGATTGAATATAATAATATAACTATAAATGCATATAAGCCATTTTTATTTTTTTTTGGTGTTACTATTCTTTTAATTACTTTCATACAGATAGATACAAAAAATAGATGTGCTTTCATGGGAAAAGTGATATTTTTTATCAGCACATAATTAAAGGTAGAACTAAAGGGTTGTTAGTCAAGGGGGTGATACTTAAGGAGTTAATGCAGAGCTACATATAGATCTGTTTTTTTTCGCACCTTGGTGAGTCATTTAGCTATCACATGATGCACAGAAGGAAGAATCAATTAAACTCTCTCTCCCTTCCACTTGTGTTCACTGTGAAGTCATTATGAACTTTTGTTAAATTCTGATTGGTCAGTTAAGGTGAAACATACTTTTACCCAGCAGTCACATTACTGGTAGAGGTGAGCATTTCATAGGTGGTTGAAGCAATAAAGGTATCACTTCTACTGTAATCATCTGCCCTTAACACAGTGCATTCTGTTACTTATTGGGAAACCGTAATTCTCTAAAATAGCATTTTTACAAATCATAAGCTGGAAAGCAAGCAGCTAAATCAAATAAAATATAATTATTTTCATCTCAGTACACTAGTAGTATCATTGATAGAAAAAAATATTAAATTTACTTCGCTAAGCCCCCTGTAATGGGGGGTCCCCTCCCCTTCCTTCTTACGCCAGTGGGGTAGGGGGGTTATAATATCACCAAAAGTATTGACCCAATGACCCCTACCATTTGTAAAATTGGGATGCAGGGGTAAGTAACCTGAAGGAGATCAATCCCTAACCCCTCCCTATGCCCCCAACCCAGTAGTGGCACTGCTTGAATCTGCTGGTTTTGAACCCACTTTGTATAGACCTTTTGGTACCGACGAGTTGAATAATAACAAGAACTGTGTCCATCTGAAGGTTTGTGAACAGCAAGTGTAGCTCAATGTAAATGCAGCCGTCTGTAAAATGTACAGAACAGAATACACCTTCATATTGTGTGCTCACTACTCAGGAATGCAGCCAAACGTTCCAACGTGTCCACATAAGCAATGACCAAGAAACACAAGATGTTGTTAACTGATTAACACCAAAGTAGCATTTATTTGTAAAAGAATTTTCAGACTGAAGTAACTATATTTTCAGTATTTTGTAGACAACGGCAGTATGAGATAAGCATGTAACAGGTCTAAGGGTTTTTGACTTTACTCATTTCTGTTCTGTCGCTAAAGTCCCTTTATTGAAAACTGCAGTTTTAAGGTATTTATTTTGTGGTTGAGAAAATGTCATTTATGAAAGCTCAATGCCAGAATGATAAGTGAATGACTAGTATTAAGTCAACTGTTTTTAAACATTTAATAAAAGCTGTTATTCTCGACAGCAATTCGGGTAAGAATTTGGTCATACACAAAGGTTTCAGTTTTCGTAACAAACAAATTATTATGTTGCAAAAATTGTTCCTTTTGGAAATGTAGCAAATGGCTTTAGTGCAGCGGTTGTCAACCTACCTTATGCTGCGACCCTTGCGGTGACGTCAACACGCTGGGCGTGTAGGTGGACCGCCTGGAGACAGATAGAGGAGCTGCGTCTTCGGATGGTCTTGGGTAACCTCTGTGAAAGCGTCGTTCGACTTTTTTAGTAAAAAAGTACGAAGACCTATATCAGGGGTCTGCAACTTTTTCGGCTGAGAGAGCCATATAGTCGGCTCTGCTCAGCCTTTTTGAATCTGGAGCCGGTGATGTCAGCGCCTCCAGATTGGCTATCAACCAGGAAGTGTGGTGACGTCAGCGGCTCGGGATTGGCTAGCGACCCAG
The DNA here is from genome assembly GCA_019650415.1 of Pipa parva. Taxonomy (NCBI): domain Eukaryota; kingdom Metazoa; phylum Chordata; class Amphibia; order Anura; family Pipidae; genus Pipa; species Pipa parva. The sequence continues at coordinate 1,966 of WMED01006938.1, forward strand.
AAGCGCGGTGACTTCAAGGGCTCCAGATTGCTAGCCAAAGTGCTGAGAGAATTTTGTCTCTACAGGGCTAACCAGCAATTAGCCGGCAGACTGTAACGAGCGGTGCTTGCATGTGAGCACCGCTCGTTAGAGTCAAAGAGTCAGATGCAGCCATCAAAAGAGCCACATCTGGCTCAAGAGCCATAGGTTGCCGACCCCTGACCTATACTATATAAAAATATAATAATAATCTCTTATATAAATATGCTCTCTTTGTGTAGTTTAATCTTTCAGAACAGCTTGAGTTTGACATTGTTTTACCTAAATGCATGCACTTACTCATTCACACTAATGGATCAGTTTTTCGGGGGGTTTCAGACTGATCTGCAACCTGCTGCAACTTTTATCAACACTCACACACCCATTCATCTCTATGGAGTTCAAAGGAATCGTCTGCCACACAGATCTTAATGCCTTTATTATGATGTCATCCTTTCTTTTAAAATTGCATTGTTTGCATGAAAATCACATCAGAGTTCCCCTCCTGCATTGTAAATCATGTAAATAAATCTCAAATGTGCAACATAGAAAGCATTACAGTTTAGATGGCTTTTCTTGTTTCACTTTGGCTAATTAAATATTAGCCAGAGCTCTTATTAGTGTCATCAGCCTGTTACTAATAGACTAATTAGTGTCTGGGTGTGTATGCAAGACACATTTCAGAGGTGTGTTGTTACGGTAGTACCCAATAAAACCAAACATGCATATAGTAAATTTTTAGAATAGTTTTCATAAAATGGTTTGTCCACTGGGGGCACTGTTATGTTTAGTCTGTGGATAATATTTCATTTCTGATTTTTGGCGTAGAAAAGCAGTATGGCTGATTATAGACATTTTAGGATAAATGAACAGAAACAAATTTCAAAACAGAATGATCCAGTCCAAGACATGTTTATAGAACAATGAAGCTCTAAAGATGAATATAATTAATTTAACATTGAGGAGCTTATTTATCCAAATGAAAATTCAACTGTCAAAGTGAATTAATGTTAGTCGCTATGCTCTGATGAATTCTCTACCGCTTATTCACTAAGCGGTGGGATTCCCTTAGCGAAGAAGCAAACTGCATCAGACGCAGTTTATTGCATACTGTAGCATTGTCAGCCAGACAGTAAAAGCCCTGTCACCAACCCTCTAATTCACCACTTTGATTTGGCGAATTTGACACAATACGCCTTTCAGAATTCGCTACTCCGACACAATGTGGCGGTTGCTGAATTAGTGAATTGCCTGTGTGTGTAGATGCTCAGTTATGCAAAGAGCTCTGTAAGTTTGCGACGATCACAAATTCACAACAATGCAAAGTTTGATGAATGCGCAAAGATTGGGAAGTGGAAAATACACTGTGGACAGAGAATCCCCACAGACAAAGCAGAATTGTTCCAACGTAGTGTCCGACATGTGCACTACATGTCTAATGGGGGTGTGTGTCGTCTTCCATATTTAGTTAGTGTAAACATCCTTTACTGCAGTTTACATTGTTACATCAGTGTGGAGTCTGGTAACATTTCTGTAATGCTGTGTTATTGAATAAGAGTTTGAATTTCTTTCCAATCCAGTGGAGTCACTTTCCTTGTCAATTCTTTCAGAAGACCCTGATGTGTTCATCGTAGGAATTAAAATTCAGAAACTGAGATATTGTGTTTGTGCTAAACATATAGGAAGACCTTTAATTACTAATAATGGTATTGATGCCTGTGCTGAGATTAATTCAGGATTAAACAAACCAGCAACTGAATAGTTTAGATTTAACGAGGGATTATGTTTTGACAATCCTATAACAGAACTGCTGTTGCCAGGTCACTAAAGGATTAAAATGATCTCTGGATTATGCTGAATTAATTGCTAAGGCTTGACCCTGAGCATTGTCATAAAACTATAATGGGCTACAAATCCCAGGATTCTCAGTCGCTCATAGACATGCTGAGGATAATGGAAATCTTAGACCTTCCTCATACCTCTTTTCCTGTACTTATACCAGGCTGTACTCAATATAGAGAGACTTTTCCAATTGATTCTAAGGTGCTTTTTCATTCAGATATAATATTAATCTAGAAATGATTATATTATCTGACCACCCGGCAAAGAATTCTATATTTATCCTTCTACTTTGAAGGTGAGTTTTTTGGTTTTTTTTAGGGAGAATTATAGGCTTGTTTTGTCAAGGGGTGATTCCCAAGGGGGAGGATACTTAACCAATTGTGATATAAAGTGTAAGTAAACCCTATTTATAAAGATTTCCCCGTTAAAGTATTTTAAAGTGGAAAAACGATTAATGAAATCCTCACTCACCTTTTTACTCTGCAGCACTTGTTATCCCTCTGTAAAATATTCCCCCTTCCTGTAGAGTATGAGGCCATGCCCCCACCCCTCACACATTCTCTGTCTTAAAAACTGACACTGTCTGGTCGGTATTCAATGCTGCAGGGTTTGTGCAGTGAAAAGAAAGTATCAGATTACTAAACATGCACTAGCCGAATGAGTCATTGTGTGACCTCATTAGGGGGAAGTGACTTCTGGGCACTATACAAGAATTGTAGAAGATTCTGCTTATGGAGCAGATGTGTGGATGCGCTGCAGAATCTTCTACAGTTGTACCTCGTTAAGGGATAAGAGGGTGGACTATCCCTGTGGATTGCCAGCTGGACTTTTATTAACAAGGTTATTGGACTGTACATGAACTTTTTATTCATTTAAATAATTGAATTGAGTGATTTATTGCATTCACTTGTATTGATTTTGGGGCGCTGCACTGTTTTTTCCTATTGTTGTAACTATACAAGAATTGTCTGTACATAGATTTGCTGCAGGAGCAGGGCTGCTTGATTAAGAGGTGAGAACTCAAAAACACAAAATCGTTTTTAATTTTCAATGTTTTTAAGTTTATGTTTCTACATTATAAATATAATATATATGTATGGTTTGGTCAATAACTTTACTTACACTTTAAGCTCCAGCACTGCCCGTGCTCTCTGTACATTGCCAAAGTCGTCTTCTTGTCTTGATAGGCGCCGTAATCCTATTAATTTCCTCTTCCTGTCAGAGCATTTGCAGAAACAGAATTCTAATGCAAAACTGCATCTGCGCATATTCACCTCAGTGACTTTCAGCAAAAAGCAGGAATTGAAGAGGATTTATAGCAAAACTGCTCAGCTGCTTTTATAACACACTGATGAGATGTGCGTTTGTCACTTTAGTTCCGTGACGCAGCAGTGATATTTCTCTTGGCCTCCTTGCATAAGGCTGGAAACCCCTCCCCTCAAGCAATGCTTAATTTTCCAGTAATTATGATGGCCTAATAAATAAGGTATTACCTTTAGGCTTTCTGTGTGTGCAGTCTTTTATATACTCCTACAAGCTTCAGAGGATATCATCATATATCTCCAGGACCTTTAACTAAAATTATTATAAAATTCCACACAATTGATGTGCGTTCCTACTGTATTAACTTCCAACCACTGGCAGATTTCCCTATATGCACATAAGGCCTTACCCATAAATCTAACAGACTGTTGGCTGTTGATTAGAAATAATTTGTACAGTGCTTCCAATGACATTAACATCCATATTTTAGAACAGGTCATTTCCATGTGCCTTAACAACATTGACTAATACTAATTGTTACTGGGCAGGTATTTTGGACAAGTCACATTCTAGAGAATTGTATTACGTGTATCAAGAGTCCTGTGCTTAAAGTATAGGTAGGAAAAGCCCAGCATTAATGAATAAGTCATGGACAGCCTACCAACTCAATTCATCTAAGCTGGGTAGGAGATGTTGTCCCATGTAAGGGTTTATTCCAGTTTTTATGCATAGTTGTTTTTTTTTTATCATTTTCAAATAATTGGTAATATTTAAAGGACCCATAACACCATTTTTTAATTGTAAAGTCAACCTGTTGTGTTTCTGTGGAACATTATCTTCTTATACATATTACTAAAGTGCCCCAGATAGTGCAGTTTGTAAAAGATGGCTACAGATGGATGGTACTGGGAGAACAATACGAAACAATAAAGAAAAAAATCAGGAATTCAAATTTCAACATGCATGTTCTTAGTAAAATCTGTATAGGAATAACAGCTGTAGCAGTTTTGATTATCTGGTGTTAGTGGCCCTTTAAATTATCGGCAGCCAAAGCCTGTTATAGATTTTGCTGAACCTTGAATAATGAATAAAGGATTCTGGGAAATGTAGAAACAGTGCTTGCTATCTGTATCCCATGCTGCATTGTGAAAACATAAACCATAACATTATCTCAATTATTTTCCAGGCTTTGCAGAGCAATATAAAGTACTGTCTACTGCCAAGACGTATTATCATAAGTAAGAGATTGGCGCAATGTTTGCATCCAGCGCTTCCAAGTGGCGTCCATCTAAAAGCACTGGAGACTTATGAAATCATATTCAAAATTATTGGAACAAAATGTCTGTCCAAAGACCTCTTCCTCTACAGGTAAAATAGAGTTCGTTTTAATTATCTATTGTTTTATCTCTATTCTCAGATACTCTTCTCACCCTGGCTTTTGTTGTTATAATTCAACAATAACTTAACTGGGCACACAATAAAGATGCGATTTGTCTACTGAAATGCAGTAAACCTTGAATCAAAAACCTTTTTAATTGTTTCTTTGTTTTGCAATTTTGTAGAAATTCATGGAAACATGAATATGAGCAGCCCTGACCCATCTTAGGCTAGGTTCACACTGGCGTATAGGTGCGTGTCATTTAAAAAAAAAAAAAAAAAAGCACGTTGTGAAAAATAACGAAAATACGCGGCACAAAAAAAACCATTGAAAGTAATGACTGATAACGCATACACTGTCATACTTGTGACTCATAGAGGGGAACATGTGCCGGAATGTTTCATGTTGTGCTTTTGCGAGCGTATGGATGCGAACGCAACTATGAAACCGAATTAGTAGCAATAGAAATTAAACAATAGCGGTCACACCGAGAAGATAAGCGATGCATAAGTGCTATTGCTTATATATATATATTATATATTAAATGCGTTGCAAAAATACACCAGTGTAAATGCGCCAGCGTATTTTCGTGGTGCACTTTTTTTCCTAAATAACTCGCACATATGCACAGCTACACGCCAGTCTGACCCCGGCCTAAATCCTACTCTTGTGTTCCATGTGAAAGAGCAGAGGTGGAATGGGATGGGACGCGTGGAATGTACTGACGTTCTGTTTACTAAAACTCATCATTCATGGCCTAGTGACACCCATAAACTAAATATTCCCACTAATTATTTAAATACAGCACTTGTAAAAATGTTTTTTGTTTTTTTTTTAAGTTGAAATAATAAATGTTCTAATTTTATCATACTGAACTTCATTCACTTTTATTGCATTTCTAACCAGTTGCTTTTCTTATCCGAAGCTCCGGCCTCTTTCCGCTGCTCTCCCACGCAGCTATGCCCGTGAGGCCTATACTCCTGGGTTTATATGAAACCTATTTAATTCCACTGCAGAGAGCTCTGCTCCCCAGTCTTCAGGCTTTTATCACCGGACTGCTGCCAGGCCTGGAGGAAGGGTCAGAAATTTATGAGAGGTAATCATACATCATCAAACTACCCTATGATCAAAGACAGGGAAAACAGCCCGGTAGTAATTAAAGAACTAATTCCTGCTGCTTCTTAATGTAGCATATGTGCCACCAACTAAATCAACTATGAACCTACTGTTTTACTTACAAACATAGAATGCACGGCTTTGCTTCACTGCTTGATTCTAGTAGTAGCAGCCTGATCTTTCAGCAGGTTTTCCGAACTCCCCAGACTAAAATGCTGGTGTCTTAGACACAGAGCTACACAGAGCATGCACCAGCTATCTGACAATGCTCTGATGATGAGCTTTCTCTCTGTAGGCATCATCATTTTTTAAATTATTACTACTGCAAGGCTTCCTAATTAGCAAAGAGAATTTACTCTTTAATACTTTGCAGAGAGACAATCATGCCCATGGAAGGAAGACCTTTGGATGTTTTACTACTTGAACTGCTGTCCTCTGTACTGAATTTTTGGGAAGCGTTGAACAGTATTTGTGAAAGTAGTTGGGGTTGTGCGCTGTAAAGAAAAGTCTATTGTGGCGTGTGTTGGCCACTCAAAGTCTTATAGATGCAATTTGATATTGTTTTTGCAATACTGAAGATCAAACCGCCATTAAAAACTCTACAAGTACTGGCAGAGTAAAGCCGATCCCTCGTTTACCGGGCCCCCACATTAAGAGAATGACATGAGTTAAAAATTAGCATCCAATATGGCTGCCTCAAAAGTGTAGGGCTGATGTTATACAGTGAAGTTGTGCAGAGGAAGGAAAGCTAGACCTTTTAATAGAGTAGATTTGAAGAGAAATGCTTTAGTTTTTCTTCATTGCATATTTTTCTCCTTGTTTTACAGGACTGACCAGCTGCTTCAAAAGCTTTCTATGGTGGTAGGACAGGAAGTGTTCTATGGAGCACTCTGGGGAAGTGTTTTAATCAGCAGTTCCGTACGACTTCCTGCATCTCTGTTTGTTGTCAATCACATTAATAAAGACGTATCTGCTAAAGAACAGAGTTATATGCTTGGGAATGACCACGCTCTGGCTGTAAGTCTGGTGTGCAAATGGAGTCAGTTGATGAGTTGCTCTTGGAAAGAGCCTTGGGATAGTGATGACTCTGATGAGCAATTTGTTCGGGGGTTCTTTCCTCCCTAATATACATTGATATTGTCAATTTAAAATTCAAAATGCGAGTTTGAAATTTCACAATTTGCAGTGCCTCATAATGCAGTGAAATGCTCAAGATAATGCAAACACACATTTATTACATTTTTAAAGTACACCAAAGCTATTTCCACTGCCCTAAATCATTTTGGAAGCATTTCACTCTGTCTTGTTGCCATTTGCTAATGTAAATTACTTTGTTACAGTTTGTCATTTTTTTAAAGCATAGAAGCCTTGAATAGTATCTGATTTACTTAGGTTTTGAAAACTGTCTATTTATACTCCTTACCAGTATCTATTGTATTCTTTATTAAACACAGCAGTACTATCTTGCTTTATAACTGAAATACAAACAGGGGAATGTATCAGTGGGGCAATTCTTTACAGAAGTTAGGTAACCGATAGTGACCAATCAGAGGCTGGCTTTTATTATTTTAGCTCTCCTAGACCAGGGGTCGGCAAAGTTGTTTGGGGATGGAGCCATTTCACTCCCTCCGGCGGCGACAACTATCTTGTGAACCGCCGGAGGAGGGAGGCGTGCCCTCTCATGACCACCGACAGCCAATCAGAAGTGCCGCCGTGGTTGTGGGCGGGGCTTTGGCAGTGCGCTCTGAGCCACAACAAGGCGTCTAAAGAGCCGCACTTTGCCGACCATTGACTGTTATTGAATGTTGAAATTAAGTGGCCATCAAAAGCCAACATTTTGGTCCCTTGTTTGGGGCCTTTATGAATATAAGTATAGAATACATTAAAAGTCACTTTCTGTGAATTCGTTTAGTTGTTCTCTCTTCCTGGAATTTAGAATCCACACAAATAAGCAAAATTGTTATGTTAATCTTAGGGATAAAAAAGAAAAAAAATCTGTTTTTCAGATAAAATCTCTGTGTGCGTCAGTTGTGGATTCAAATGTCCTTGTGCAGCGGAATACTCTGGAAATACTCCTGTTCTTTTTCCCATTCAACACATGCCTGGTAAGCTGTGCACCGGTGATTTCACTGCGCAATTGAGTATTTTTTTTCCCGAGGAGCTGAACTTCCTTGTGTTACCAGGTTTTTGTTTTGTATTTTAGCAATGTAAAATGTTTAGCATGAATGGCCTACATGGAAAATCCACTGTGTGTGTATGTGGGTTTAGTTTTCTGTTTGTATTTCCATACAGAGTAAACAAGTAAGATATTGCAGCAAGTAGTCTAAAACAAGTTATGCGAGGAGACGTCAGATATGTCAGAACGTGATGATGTATGGGTATAGCATGTGGTGTACTTAGCAAATGCCAACTTTGCCACAAGCCTAACATGTCGCCAACCTAGACAATAATATCATATACTTTTTAATGTTAGAGGAGCCGTTCTTTTTCTATGGAGAATGCCTCATCTGAGGTCATTATAGTAGCCTCTGCTCATTTGTATGAAATTAGATATTGGTAGGCTTTCAAAATGATCCATCTAGATTTAACCAATAATTGTGTGTCACCAAATATATTTTTTCCTGATGGAAGCCGTGCTAATGTTGAACAACCAGCTACAAGTTTGACACTGGTGACGTTACCTACAAGGATGCACCTTACTTTAACATGTCCCTAAGGTTAAATTATTTTCAATCTTCTCTAGGGGTACCCATCATCTTTGTCCAGTTTCATTAAGTTTTTTTTTTTTTAATTATTCTGTTGAACCACAATTCAAAAGCAATGTCTGATTTTCATTAGCTGATTAGTTGGTTATTAATACATTTTGTCAGTTTCAAATGATTTCAGTGACCATTATGGTCGTGTTAGTCCACAGATGCAAACAAAAAAAGAGTATTGCAATACTTGGTGATACCTTTTTTATTGGACAAACAGTCCTTTTAAATAGACAAGCTTTTGAGAGGTCCATCCTTCCTTTCTCAAGTCTTCAAGCAATACCTTTATATGTTCATCTAGATGTGATTCAATTTGGGTGGGCTTTATACACTTACCAGCCTTTTGATACATTTTGCCTTTTGTTTCTTGGGTCAGTAATCTTCTTTTTATCAGATTCCAGTGTTGCAATCCCCAGCACTTCTGCCTCTTTTTCTTCATTGCTGATATGAACAAATGCAGAAGCAGTATTGGAACCTAATACTGCTTCTGCACTTGTTTTGCATCAGTGTTGTAGAATAGGAAGCAAGTATGGTAAGTATGGCGAGCCCACTATACGAATGAGCACTTCAGTTTTCCTTTAAGCACGTATAACAAACTATAAGATTTGAAGAAAATCTGTTTCTTTGTTTAGGAGACAAAAGAATGCCCCATGTTACTTTCCAAATCAGATGTAGTGCACATACTCTCTGGATCCATCCAGACTGTCCTAAGGCGAGATATGTCACTAAACAGAAGATTATTTGCCTGGCTATTGGGTAAGTTCTTGTAAACACTCTGCAGGTCAGATGTGTAATGGCTTTTAACTGTATAGTGATAGTACTGGGACTCTCACTGATCATGTCCCACATCTTCTGCAAGTTTAAAAATAGTACAGAGGAAATAATGTACTGCAGTGATCAGCTTCAATGCAATTTCAAGGACAGAGAGGAAAGACCAAATGCTTGTATTAACTTTGTAAGCCAAGAATCTGTCCTTTTAATATCAATATAATAATATATAATATAGTGAGGTATATCTCGCTATAAACTGTAATTAATTTGTGTTATTTCACATGGCTTACAATTGAAATATTCATTCCAGTGTGTGAAGTTCACAAACCTTTGCATATCACATTAGATAAAGGGATGACTGTTTACAATCCGGTCTTTGTAGGTTCTGACATCAAGGGAAGACACGTGGATTCAGGTCTTAAGGATTCCATGGGGGAGGAAGATTATTGTGCGTATTTTTTTGCAAAATATTCAAAAGATTTTTTGATTGAGGTGGGTATTGTTTGGACTAATATTTTATATTTTTAGCTTGTTTTTTTTTTTTTATTGTTAGTTAAAATATTTGTAATATCTTGAAGCTTCAGCCACGAGAATTCCCAACCTAAGTTATTGTGTTTGCCATTATGGAAACGTGTACGTATACGTATCTATACCCAATAATGGGTTCGCAGAGTAGCTGCTTTGTGTCTGTTTCTCCACTTTCTTGTTATTTTGCTTAAGTTTGGTAAAATCTCTTCTCTATCTTCAGTTTTCTGTCTGTCTTGTATGTGTATTGTAATAAAGTTGCCAGGGACTAGCTATCCCCTTATTGTTTTTCAACTTGTACTTCCATTCACCTCATCCCCAGTTGATTAAATTCGGCACCTGGTATTCCAGTCAATAAAATGTGCAATGTTGGTATTTAATTACCTCTTTCCCTAGGCTTTAATGGAAATAATGCACCAGAATATTCTGCATTCAGATTCCGAGCAGAGCCTGCAGGTCTATCTGAAGCCTTTCCGGATACTCATCAGTCTCCTGGACAAGCCTGAAATAGGTAATGTGACTGGCCGATACTAAGACCAAATAGACCTTATTTATTGGAGGAATTTCTCTTTTACCTTTTGGACGCTCATTAAAGGCTAAAAAATAAAAAAGACATATTAAGTACATACCTCATAGTAAGTTGAACCTTTGCAGTCACAGCTTGATCTGTGCTGTATTTTCACTATACCAAGGCAGACTTCACACAGAAAATTCAGCCTGAAGCTCCACCCACTTGTCAAATTGGCAGCCCAAAAGACTTCAAACGTCATCATGTTCATTGCGGGCCAATGAGAACGTTCCTCCCAATGAACGTGATGATGTATGAGGTCTTACGTTGGAACTTCAGGCTGAATCCTATGTGTGAAGTGCGGTGAGAAGTCTGTCTCGGTGCAGTGAAAAGCTGTGACTGCAACGATTCAGCTCACTATGAGATATGTACTTAATATGTCTTTTTTTTAGTTTTTAGCTTTAGTTCCTCTTTAAAGGGTCACTGTTCTGTCTGAATTCACGTGCTTAAAGAAACAATTGTGCTGAATCATACTTTATTGTAACTGAAATAGTCTCTATATTTTGCATACGTTTTAGAATACCTCTGCAAGGGGCATACGTTTTAGAATACCTCTGCAAGGGGAATTTTATTTAAAAATAAGAAAATTACACTTCAGTCTGGAAAATGCTCAATTTTAGCAGCCATCCTTCTTTTGATTTGAATTTGTGATGACGATTCCAGAATTTCTGGTCTGGAATCAAATTGTACAGCAACTGGAAACAGGAAATGGAGCACCGCGCCTACTTCCTAAGTCGCCAGGGAAGGACAGCAGGACAGTGCTGTCTCCCCCTGGTAGTGACATCACTAGAGCACTGCTCATTTAATCCTGATTGGCTGTGAGCCAGTGATGTCACTATTCCCTTCACAGGTGCACCACCCACTTCACCTGATTGCTTGTGTGCAGATGACATCTGTCCAAAGTTCTAGTCATCAGGTATAGGGAACTTGGAGTCAGGGAAATCAGTATTTTGGGGACAGGGACTGGCCAGGAAAAATGAGACTGTGCGATGAAACCCAGGACACTTGGGGGGGGGGGAATTGGGGTATGGAATAGTAAATTTTATTTTCCACCTCCTACATGGCATATTTTTACTTTTCAAAGTACCACTCACATTTACAATCTCTGTTATGAATGTTATTCTTTGTGGGCACCTTTTAAAGCATTTGATTTTCATTTCAGGACCCCCTGTTGTAGGCGACTTGTTCCTCGAAGTGATTCGGGCCTTCTATGCTTATTGCAAGGATGCACTAGGGTCGGACATGCAGCTCAGCTACAGTCAAAACGGAGCTCAGCTCGGAAGGTGCATATTCAGCTATTCTGATTTGCATAATTACATTGTATAGTTGTTCCATAAAGTAGCAGATAGTCTTCTTTTAGATACAATGCAGATACAGATTAGGATCTGCTGTTTGGAAACAATGCAAAGGGAACCTTATGGAACATCAGTAGATCGGTTCATATAGTTTATATCCTTATGGAAAGTATTTATCTGAGATAGTATGTCTCCCCCTGGATAGAGAAAATGCTACGCCTCAGATATGCAGAGTATGAAGGTTTGGGGTTATAATAAGGTATGATTGTGTACGATATATTATATGCAGTGCACAGTACGATGAACGACTTCCTGAATGTACCAGTCTCCTCAAGCGAGTGTCAGCCATTTGCCTGGGTTTTGTGTAAAGGCATTCTGGAGGCCCACAAACCTAATCACCTTGCTCACTTTATTGTGCACTGGTTGTGCATTTCTTTCACCATTGTAAATGTGTTGAATGTTATGTACGTATGGCAATCTTTATTTTTCTCTGTTTTTTTTTTTTATTTATTTTAAATAGTGCAATTAAGGAAAATAAGAATGCCTCTGAGATTGTCAAAACTGCCAATTTATTGATTTCATCCTTGAGCACTGATTTCCTGTGGGATTATGTGACCGTTTGCTTTGAGGAGTCCTTCAGGTGAGGGAATACAGGGAGTGTTCCCTGGCAGCCATGTTGTTTTTCTCTATTAAAAGTTGTGGTTCGTTTTGTTGTTTTTTGGGGTTCTATTTTGAATCAGTATTTTAGATCAGTGTTATGCACCGTGCCGCATTATGTGTAGCATTTTATGGAGCCAGAATACATGTGGCGTAACAATTATTTCTTGTCCCTGGTGCAGTCCTAGGCACCCTGTGAGCTGTGGTCTGGGTTGAAATGGCTACTAATGCTACTCCTGTTGTGACCCCCCCCCCCTGTTAAGAGGACAACTTTGTATCTTATAAATAGGCAGCCTATTAAAGAGATACTGTAGTAAAAACAAGGTTTTATTTAAGCTTAAAATTAAAAGTAGAATATTCTGTGAGTTAGTGTAATTTTGGGGGAAAACTACTTGTTTCCTTAAAATGCACCTGTCACCTCATAACTCATATACTAATTTAGGTTTCACTAATGAAATAAACATGTTTGTAAATATATATGTATTTTGAAAAAAATGTACCTTTTATACAGCGTTTCTCTCTGTCATTTTCCCTGTCAGCCTGGCTTTTCTTTCCAAAATCAGATTGGGCGTGATTGACATTATAGCTCCTCCAGTCAAATCCCTAAAATCATGATCTAGCAGGGATCTGATTGGATCATTATTTAGCCCCACCCAACCCGACTCAGAAAAGAAAAGTCAGGATGACAGGGAAGATGACAGAGAGAAACGCTGTATAAAGTTACATTTTTTAAAATACATATATATTTACAAAAACGTGTTTATTTCATTAGTAGAACCTAAATTAGTATTAGTATTTTGAGGTGACACATGCATTTTAAGCTGTAACCCTGGCTTACATTATTATACGCAAGCTAATTGCTCCTTTTTGACCCAATGGCCAAACTGTACAGATTCAGGGCATAATTCTCCATACTCCGAAGTGAGGTGCGGAGTGTTCGCCTCACTTCGGAATGCCGGATATGCGCTCGCTGATGTCCTGCACGCGGGCATCAGCAAGCGCATTAAAGGGATTCCAGTCTCAGCAAGGCAACTCTTTTGCTCTCGCCAAGACTGGAATCCCTTTAATGCGCTCGCTGACGCCCGCGTGCAGGACATCAGCTTGCGCAGATCTGTCATTCCGAAGTGAGGCGAACACTTCACACCTCACTTCAGAGGATGGTGAATTAGGCCCTCAGCCTGAGCTTCAAAGCTATATTTCAGGGAATACAGTAATTTAACATTGAAATGTGTCTGAAATGACAAGAATGTTATGGGACCAACTATGTAACTGATGTATCAGGTTAGGAGTCTCCAACTCGACTGGGTAAATGGATTGCTCATTCTTGAGGTTAACAGGCCGCATTCAATATACTCCGCCCCCTGGCAATCTTTCTTGCTTTGCCAGCAAACTTTACTTCCTTATCTGTGCATAGTGCTCTGACGTGCGCTCAGGGTAATGGGGGTAGTCTGAGGGAGAAGCATGCCCACCACGGCACATTTTGCGGGAGCTTACCCTATCCCTCAGACCCTCATATCTGCTGTTCCAAGGATGTCTCAAACTCCGGCGCCCCGAGGGCAGTTAACAGCCATAGATGCCACATATGAATGTTTTAGACCCCTGTATTAAATGATTAAATACTCAGTGTATACAAAAATACATACATTTCTTGGCTTTTCTGATTACTCTTCTTTTTTTCCTATTAGGAGAAAGGGCTACAATACTTTGTCTACCAAATACCTGGGACGATCTCCCACAATTACAGAGATATGCACTTTGCTTGTATTCCTTCTGGACGTGATTCCTCTGGTATGGAAATTCCTTAGCGAGACGTTAACAATTCTCTAGCTTTAGTCAGTGCAAGCAGGAAGGTTTGTATTTGGCTGAGAATGCTGGGAGAATGTCCTGGGGAACCCCAGAGCTTAGGTTTACATTCCTGGCTGCAGGAAGAGAAGTGACTCAGTGGTTAATTTATCTGACTTTATCTCAGGGACGCCTCAAGGTTTTGTAGCTGCGTAAGCTTCTATCGACTTTGGTCACATCACTACAGGAACAGTGATATATTGTAATTTATTAAGGTAATTTCTTTCACAAGTCAAGTAAAATACAGGTGTAGGTTATCCTACCATAAATGCTTTCTTAGTGGGGACAATCGTCTGATTGCCCATTGTGGCTATAGTTGTGCCATTTGTTGATAAATGCATACACACCCCAATGACGTTATTGCCAATCTGAATTTACCACCATGTCTGATAAATATTAACTAACAGTTCTTTATTGGCATAGACAAATGTTACATACCCATGAACCGAATCACAGGCAGTATAGACAAATATTACGCCCCTGTGAACTGAACAACTGGCAGTATAGACAAATGTTACGCCCCTGTGAACCGAACAACTGGCAGTATAGACAAATGGTATGTACCCGTGAACCGAATGACCGGCAGTATAGACAAATGGTACATACCCATGAACCAAATGACCGGCAGTATAGACAAATGATCACATCCCCTGTGAACTGAATGACTGGCTGCTGCTTTGGCCTAAAAATACCAAACTCAGCAGGGGAATGTACCCAAGCGTGTCCAGGTATTAGCTTTACCGTTAATAAGGAGCAGGAAAATCATTGAAAAACAATATCTCCTCTTCAGAGGCAAGGGTACACTGAAAGTGGCTGTCCCCTGAAAAAAATTTACTCTTTAATGCAATGAAAACTTTTTTGTGTGTTTTGTGAATTGTTTGGCTTTTTTCCCCACTTCTGTAATGCGTATTAAAATGAAAATTTAACCTCTGGCAAGAGGAAACCATTTTAGAAGTAACAATTAATACAATAAACAAAGCTGCACTATGATTTGTAAGCTGCTGTGCTCATTGTTGCCATATTGCAGGTAACTTGGTCCCACCCACAATGATGTGGCACTTTGATACATAGCAATCCACATCATTATTGCTTCATTGGAGGGAGGAGAGTTGGTTTAGCATGCCCAGAATTGAGCACTGCCCAGGGCACAGGTAGCGGGGGAGGAGGGGGGGTTTACTAAAATCACAAAATGGACTCTGTGTGCTGCTTTCTGTCACTGATTTATAAGACTAATTACTGCAGATAAGTTAGTTTAAACACTGTTCGGGTCTGGGTAATTAGATTTTTTAAATTAAGCTAACCTATAGAGAGGCATTCTTTCTGATCCTTTAGTGTCCTCTTAACATATTAATTATTTCTGTTTTCTTCAGGAACTGTATTCAGAAGTGCAGACACAGTACCTACCTCAGATGCTAAGCTTTATGGCTCAGTCCCTTTCAGAAAATATGGATACCCTAACCCTACCGGAGCTTACTCAAGCCCTGAAAACTTGCTTTAAGGTTCTCAGTAAAGTGCAGATGCCACCCGCCTTTCTGGAAGTGGAGCCACAAACGCCGGACGCTGTAGGTTTATGCTTCCACAACCGGGATGGGCCAGTCTGTGATTGTAGTATTTATTTTATATCCTGCCATCTTTTACTTGTTTTAAAACCTCTTTATGAGCCTATAGGTGCCAATTAAATAAGAAAATAAATACAAAATAGAATAAATAATTGCTTAAAGATAAAAAAATATGGATATGAAAACCAGTGCTAGTGCTCCAAGAGGTAAGATTTCAATTTAATGTTGAAGACAATGATGGATTGTTCTTAGCAGAGCTAGAGGGGTATAGAATTCCAAAGATAAGGGGCAGCAAGACTGTCTTAGGGGGTTATTCACTAAGGTGCGAATTTGACTGTTGAATTCGCAAACAGCGGATTCCCATAGTAAATCCGCTACAATTTCCCCATTGTAAAGTCACGACAATTTTTTTAATGTGAAGATTACAACAATTTTCCCACAATAAAGTCGCGACTGCGACAATATTCTCATTATAAAGATGCAAC
>WMED01006939.1:0-18037 GCA_019650415.1 Pipa parva
GGCGCCGCCATTACAGGGCCGATTGTGCGCCCATCCGCGAGACACAACAATGGGGGGTGTGGCCATCCGTACACTAGACACGCCCCCGGCTCTCTGAAGCTATCCGGGCCATTCACATGGCCCGACGGCAATAATAATTGCCCACCCCTGGTCTACATAAATGAATATACGTGTATCTAAACATGAAATTTATAATAAATCAATGATTGTATTGTGTTACATGCATAATTTCACTTGGACTCAACAAGTCTAAAAAAGTACCACTGTCAGTTGTTACTTCATTAGAAACCTTCATCTTGGGTAGAGGTTAAACATTTAAAGATTGCTGTTCAAATTCCAGGTAAATTCCAGGTAAATGCTGTTTTATAACTGGTAAAAAGATGTCGTTGTCTCTTAGTTTAAGGTTCTGAAGATGGAAAGAGAAAAACAGCTGCAGAAGCAAATCTCAGGTAAGTAACACGTTCATTTTAACACAAATATTATTTGCTACAATTGATGTTGTTCAAGGTTTATTGGACAGTTAGGCTAGGTTCACACGAGCGTATTATGCTCAGCGCATACGCTAGTGTGAAAAGAAAAATATTCCGAGCGTTTTTTTTTTAACTTACCAGCGACAGTGTGAACGCTCCTTCGGCGTTCACATCACTTCCTGTGTGGTCGCATTTTGGGTGCAGCGTATAATACACTGGTCACAATACGACACACAGCGTTCCGGACCCATCGTATGCGCCTCATACGCTACTGTGTCCGGAACTAGGTAAGCACCATCGGCTTTCATTGAGCCGTATATTTTTTTCCACACTAGCGTGTTGTGCGCCGAGCATAATACGCTCGTGTGAACCTAGTCTTGAGAGGTAGGTTTACCTTCAGATTTTACATTTAAAAAAAGGATAAATATTTTGCTACAATAAAATACTTTCTATATAGGGAAATCACTAAAAAGTATATAATTATATTAAAAAAATGGAAGAATTAAGTCAATCGCCTTTAATATTTTGAATTTAAAGGAATAATCCTTGCTCTGATTAACAAATTAGTCAACTATAAACAGATCAAGTAACAGTCAAGGGACTCAATGACCCTTGAACGAAGGATTAAACTAACACAGGAACACTTATTAAAGACCAGTTGCTCCAGAACCAAAACAATGTCAGGTGTGCCCTTTAAGGTCAAGAAATATCTCTTTATTAAAGAAATGAAAACGTGCTTGGAGGGGCTTGATCCTTTGAAGCAAGAAAGGTTATTTCTAAATGGAGGAAAGGGGGGTAGGGGTTTTTCAAGGCTAAAAATGTCTGTGCAATGGAAATAATCTTTAGAAGGACGAGCAAAGGGTTTAATTCAATTTGATTTGTTTAGCACAGTTCTGGGATACTGACGTTTGAAAATATAAGCGCGGAAATGTAAAACTGCTTTTAAAAGCCGACGCGCTTGAAAACCTGCAAAAAGTCAAAAAAGAGATTGCCTTGTGCCTATATTAAAATGAGCACGGTCTGATTAACGATGAACATATTAGAGACGTAAAGGAAGTTATTTTAATAGGTATGACCTTCGTGGAAATAGAAAGAGGAAGTTTATCTAAAAATTAACTTCAGGCGCAATGAGGATAGCCAATCACAACAGATATTTTTTCTGCTGAAAGAGACACAGTAATTATCCTGACCAAGTAGCACAATACATGATAATTATGGATAAGAAAGCAAACTACCCTCAAAAACAGTATAGCTTCTAATGCATTTATAGTTAATATATATTTAATCTGGACTTCCAAAAATTTTAATTCTGTACAGAAAAGTAAGGTATTTAGCTATTTAGCTTCAGGGCACGCTTGCTGTATATGATTTATGTAAAAGAACCATAGAAAACAATGGGACTGGGTGATGTCTGTTTAACAACATGGCTGCTATCTGTAAAGGTAAAGAACAGACAGAAAACAATTCATGAAATTAACTTTAAAAACAGCATTTTACGAGTACTGTGTTTGAGTAACTTCCATGCCAGTCCAACTGGTCCTTTAATAATTATTGATGGGGTTTTGGTTGGCAAAGATGACCTCATTCCACTTTGTAGGATCTTTTTTAATCATTAATATAGATAGCCACAAATTTTAACCCAGGTAAAGTATTTTTACTAGTGGTGTAACCATAGGGGTTGGAGTGGTTCTGAATGGGCCCAAGTCCCGAGGGATCAACATAGAACATTTTTCTATGTTTTTCTATGTTGATACCTCTATACAAGACGCCTTTTCTCCAGAGCACCCAGTAAGTTTACTATCCAACACGGAACAGGGGGATTGAGCGGTTATTGTTTCTCCCCAAGTCCCCAGGGAGCCCGGTTCCTCTGCAGTTCCTATATGGTTCCCATGTCTTGCACTGTGGCCCATGGAATACTAGATATACCAATCAGTGAAAAAAATCCCAATAGAAATCATGCTGTAGACATTAAACCGTCACCACCTAGATATTGTCACAAAACCTTGATGTGAAAACCACTTGACATAGAGGCTGAATATATCCGAGCTTTCACTTTATCACCAAAAGGAATCAAAGTCTGGCCAAACTACAAAATCTTTCGCTGCATATGTGAGTCAAGGAACAGTGTAGAGAAATAAACAGGCCCCTTCCCCAGTTCTCTAGCTCTGAACTACATCACTGTAACTCAGAGTCCCTGAATCTCCTCTGCTGGTTTGTATCACCCTAACATTGACATACTCATCCACGCTTTGTACTGGCTTCTGGATTATATTCCTTTCACCTCCCTTTATGTTCACTCCATGGTTGACTTTATCTCTGGACCACTTTCAAACCTTATCTGTACATTCAGTTTAATCCAAACAATTTAGCTTTCCCCAACTGTATGGCACAATTACTAATTTAATGTAGTCAGCTGGCTGTACATTGTTTTACTTTGATATACATATTACTGTTAAGCAAAACATCTAGGCCAGTTATGGTAAATAAAGAGTTCCGAAAAGGTGACATCACTCACTAGTTCTTTTCCTCGCAGTGCCCCCCAGTAAGTGAGAGGTATTTCAGTGTAGGCTGCGGATCCAACCTGAAAACTGTCAGGTCCACGGCCTGCCCTGACAGACTGCTTGCTCGCTGGGGGAATCAGGAATACCAGCGGCGGTGACAGCGTGCATACCCTCTCTGGCACACGTGTCATAGGTTCGCTGTTGCTGATCTAGGCTTATAGGAAAATATTTTTTTCCTGCTTGTCTCCCCTGAATAAGCATAATTCTAGTTTATTGTGACTATTTTATCTACATTTTCCAGCTATTACATCATTATCTCCATAGCATGTTCCTTGGGACAAAGGCTGAGATGCACTCTGTAAAATCTCTGCTACAACTTTTGCAACTGAATCCTCTAAAAAAAATATTATAGAATATATTGATTTCTTTCATGGGAAACAAGCACAGGTTTTGCTTGAAAACTAGCAGTTGTCTTTCTAGATATAAAACTTTTTTTTTTGTTTCAATTTACATTCTTGTTCAAGCACTCTCACTGTGGAGGCTTTGAGATCTTAAAGGACCAAAAAAAAATAAATAAAAACTCTCCATTGGATTAGCATGGCAGATATTCAAATATAGAATGTGTAAAAGTCTTTGTCATTAAATAGTTGGATTTTATTGCTTTTTTGCCTGTTTTTATCTTTACTGATAGTAGCCACATTGTTAAACAGATCTCACCCAGTGCCATTTTTTTAATGGTGCTTTAAATAGTACATGTTCAGGTACTAGTACAAGTCAAGTATACCCAAAGCCCACTTTTTTAAAGCTAAATAGTTATATATTATAATTTCTATACACAATTTTGAATTTTTGGAACCACAGATTGAATATATAGTAAATACAAATGCATTTTCAGTTTTTTGGTGTTTATATCCTTAAAATGTCTTGATGAGATGATTAGTCAGTCCGCTGCTCTTCCGAGGAGAAAGCACTATAATAATTGTAGGTATTGCAAAAGCATTGAGCTACATACAAAGTGCACTTGAGTCTCTGGAAGCAAACATCTGATGGTAACGATTTTCTTGATCTTCAGTAACTTATGGAGCGATACAGCATCGCAAAATATGTTTGTACCACTGAACTGGCTTTGTACTTAGGCTTGCCTGTAGATGCAGTGGATGTAATTAAGTCTCACAAATCCTCAGATAAGATTCAGTGCCCCAGACTAAACCATAACACCCTGTCATTGCCCCCTACTTCAAATCCTAAAAGCTCCCATAATTAGAGTTTATCCCTCTCTCTCCATAGATTAGATGATGTGAGCCACCAGTTTATTGTGTCTTTTTAAAATGTTTAACAAAACCTACTGAACCCGAAACCCTTTAATGTTATGTTCACTGGAGGTAGAACTACGGACAAAGGAATTTCCAGAAGAGGTTCCATTAGGCCAGGTTCACACTGGCGTAAATACGCAAGCATATTTTAGGAAATGGAGCCCTGAAAATATACTAGCAAATTCAAGCCAGTGTATTTCTGGGACGCACTTTTCTATTGTATCTACTCGCTGCAGTGCGAAAACTTCCTCGGCCTTCGAGGCTCTTCCTATCTGGCCGCATTGTTTGCGGCGCGTACGTACGCCCGTTGAATGTGCTACAGCAAGCTTAAGAGGATTACAGATAAATTCTTTCTAAATTCCTGGTTATTTCTGTAAAACTGTAACTCATTGACAAATGTTACAGTGCTGATGTACAAAGCTGTTACTTCCACAAAATGATCTGCTGTTTGGATAAATCATTATTATAATGTAGAAGTGATATAAATTCATTGCATTATGCAAATGATAAACAAGTACAGAACTATAAAGGGGAACTAACTGGAAGGTATTTCTACAGACACCTTTGGCAAAAATTTAAATACTTAAAACTATTTTCATGTTGATCTATTTTCAAAGGACCCATGCGTATTAATAAAACATCTACAGGTTTATAGGAGTTAACTATTATTATTACTCAATTACCCACATAGGTCTTGAAGGTCACAATTGTAAGAAGGTCAGGGATCCATTCCTTCTGGAGATGTTGGTAAGGACTAAAGGTACATGCAGTTTGATCTGTTGTGTGTCCTTTCTGCTAATTTAGTGATTCATGCTTGGTTAGAGAACAGCTGGGGGTCCACACTCATGTGAGATGCCAGTTTATAAAGTGTGAGATGTGCTTTAATTATCCTCAAAAAAAAAAAGTTTCAACTGATTTTATCCTGAAAAAAAATACTGTCGAGATTAATAGGCTTATTCATTGAAGTGCAAATTTGACTGTCACTATTGCATAGTTTGGTGTAGTCAGTGGAATGTAGTAAGAGGCGGAATGATATATAGTGATGTTCATTTCAACAGGAAAATGCAGTGATGTCATCCTCTCAATGTCCCACTAACAGTATTAAGTGAATAATACATCTTTCTATAACCCTATTCATAGTTCTTTTTGTTATATTATCGCAGATTTTATGGTAACTTCTGAACTAACAGTCATGTTACATCAAACTGGAGTTCTGTCATCAATCCGCTACTTTGATCTGGCTAAGTCAAATGGGTGAATTTGGTACATCTTGCTGAACTTACTACTTCAACACACTCCGGCGCATACTAAATTGGTGAATTACCTACGCCTGCGAACTGGTGCAAAGAGCACCGTAGGTCCACAACCATTGTAACCATCTAAATTAGACATGACTTTTCCACACTGCTGAGTCTGATGGATATACAACGATGGGGAAATGGCCAATGGATGCAAATTCTGACCAATACAAGACTGTTCAGGCTTACATGAATAAGCCCCTAAATCATTTTGTAGACCTACAGAATTATGATGTCATGTGTTCTGAACCCAAATTCTTCAGTTTTTTGCATGAAATTAAATTGGGTTATTGCTTGGGGGCCTATCCACCCTACCTGCTATTATACTGGATATCAGATGGAAAGCCATAGCACAAAGATTAAATAGGCACAAAGTTACTGTTAAGAACAGAATCATTTACGCCATAGGGCAATGTCAGCAGTATCGTCAGCGAGAATTTATTTTATCACCATATTTTTTTAAAAAAAACTTTTGTGCAAAATGTCACCAGAATAGTTGCAGGAACCCTGTCAAAAGCAAGTCGAATGTGCGAATTCCCTCTTCAGCAAATGTTCCGACCGCCCAATCTTCTGTGACCATGCAGATTCGGAGTACTGTTGTCAATTCATACACTTACACAACAATTTGCACTTGGATAACCACCTCCGAACCAGGATGGAGTTCAGGGGACCTTTAAAAAGCTATATTTAAAGAGTTATTTTACTGTAGAGGTATGATGGGAAATAGTTTTCAGAGACCAGAACTACTGAGCGGATTAATGCATTTTTTCCTGTGACCTCGGATTTCAGTTTTTAACAACTTATATTTAATCCTATTAGCCATACATCAAAAGAAAAAAGCGAGTCACTGGCGGGGTGAGTCGAAGTAAACATGAAGGATTATTACATTTCAGGCAAACACACACACTGTAAACGTTCCATCTCAATTTAGTTTCTTTTTTTTTCCTTTAATACAAGCTCCTGGCAGGAATGTGAAGGTTGTAGTCAAATCAAATACTTGTACCCTACAGGCTAATGTCTGCAACAATTCTTTGATATCATATAAGTAGTGCATGAATACACATCATTTGTAGGGGAACACCTGATACAAGGCATTTCCTCCAAAACAGAGAGATATGGAGCAGGCTCTGGGTGGAGTTGAAATAAGAAAGTTGTATCTCTGATCACATTCAGCAGTCTTACACCAAAGTCATTTACTCCTGGTTGTCCATCTTAGAATTATTATTTAGTATGTTACAGATTTAGAGACAGTTTGCAAACACTCTAAAATCTACAGATGAATGAATACCTATCATGGTGATTAGGCACCATGGAGCAAAACGCGTAGGTGCTGCTAACCTTATGTTCTTAATTCTCACATGGATTTTTAAACCCTTGTTCAATAAACTTCATGCTTTACTTCTTTGGAGTGACGGAGATCTTCTGTTATTGCTATCGCCATTTGGATTTGGGAATATCCTTCTCCAGAGCACCCATTTGCCGATACAACATTGCCGGTGAGGTATTTAACTCTTAGTGAGGATTGAGCTGCCGGTTTTGATTTTCTCTTATCCACACAGCAGCACAAGTGCATCATTAAAATGATGGGATTTAGCAGCCCCACACCTTTACTGCTATGTGGACATCAGTAGAATTATGCACCAGTGATGACGCCTAAAGACAGGTTTGAGAAACAGCACTCTAGCACAGGGGTCGGCAAAGTGCAGCTCGCAAGCCACATGCAGCTCTTCAGCCACCTTATTGTGGCTCAGAGTGTATCTCCCTAGCCCCGCCCATGACCTCTGACGCTTCCTCTGATTGGACATTGGCAGGTCATGTGTTTGGGAATCATGAGCCCCTTTGTGGCTCAAAAAAAGTTTCTCTGGTGGAGGAGGGAGCGAAATGGTTCCCTCCTCTTCAAAGTTTGCCAACTCCTGCTCTAACACAAACCATCTGTTATCCTTGGTATAACTTAGCGCATCCTTAAGGTTATTATGCCTTTAATAAAGCGATAAATAGCTACAGTATGAAAGGTGGGAGGAAGTATTTGGATACAAAAGGAAACACATGTACAATGCAAGGTCTATTCCAGCACATTATGTAGTTACATCCATCTATAACTTGTCACGTATGTAGTTACATCCATCTATAACTTGTCACGTTATGTAGTTACATCCATTTAGATCTCTGGGTTGTACACCTGTGTCTCTTACCTTGCTTTCTGCATCTGTAACAAAGGGAGACCCACGTCCACCTGGGAATGCACCATCCTAATCCAATCGCTGACTATCAGCATGTGCGTGGCAGGAGCATTTGATGAGGTTTTTTTCTATAGATGGGAGGTGGCTTTGAAGCCAAAATAAAGAACCACTGGTTTTTTTTTGTGTGTGTGATCTCATGCCTTACAAATAAAGACAACTTACAATCTTAGTTCGCTTCACTTGCAGCGTGACAAATCCCTAAGCAACACAGAGAAAGACCAAAGAGTCCCTTTTTCTCTCTGCTCTTATGGGTTTTCATTCAGAATTATTCATAATACTGGATGTTTACAAGCATTAGACTAGAAATGAGACATTAGCTTTAGGCACGAAGTTCAGCGCAATCAACGCATAGCAGGATATAAAATAAGGGGCAGATGAAATCGTATGACATCGCATGATGCGACCAGCGAGTGGGGAGATCTGAGCCCCCATCAAGCTGGTCTGCCAATGGTATCATTTGCTTGTAAAGCAAAGAGCAGGTTCCAAGATATGTAGCTTTGTGTAAATATTAGTCCTGGACTGAATAATAACTCAGAACCTATTATCAGACAAATGGAACGCATATATTTATACCTATAACTCGATATTAATATATGTGCCTGTAAATATTTATTTGTGCAGCACTGGTAAGCTATGCAGCTCTAGACAATTTAACAACACAATTATAACACGTGGGGTGCTCAATGTAACACAAACTAAATATATTACAGGTGGAGTCATGAAGATACATCATAGTTTAAAGTGTGAGGCAATGAATGTGACAAGAAAGTCAAAGTCCTGTCCAGTGGAACTTACAATCTAAACAAATATAGAGTACTGTGCACCAAATACAGTACAAATAATTGATTTCATTTAATTGTATCTTTTGTACATTCGCTTTATATATTAACTGATCAAAAATAAATTATTACCACTTCTATTTTTGTACATCTGCCTAACACGTTTGCACAGCATTTGTATATACAGTATATCTCTCTCTATCCTACCTTATATATATATATATATATAATCACATTCCAGTTTGACATTGTTACTGTTACTTGGTTGCTAGGATGAGTTATCCAAGAAACTAGACAAGAGGTCTAGTGGACTGATAGAGAAATGGAATAAAGCAACATTACATACCTAGCCTTTTACACACTTTGCTTTTAAAATCTACAGATTCCAGAAACTGGGTAACAGATTAAACACTAGACTGGTGAAGTAGGGCAGAACAGTGGAACTGTAAGGCTTCAGCTATGTGAGCTAGGGAAGAAATAGCAATTATGCTGGCACAAGCACAGACCTTACAAATCGTTGCATCTGAGTTTGAATCCAGTAACGATTGAAAAACATCTTAAATTTCATCAGTTTCAAGCAATGTTATATTTGCAAGTCTTTGATTTCACAGCAAAGCTATATTGTTAACTGGCCCAGCCGTATTTATCAACACCCAAATCCAACGATTTCATTTTGACTTTCCCCCGAACAGCAAAATGTTAGACCTGGCATTATTTCCTACGGTACAAGTGCAAAAGACAGGCAAAATCACAATGAAAACTGTAACAAGACAAGCAAAAATGAAGATACAGCTAAACCAAATGGGAAAGCCCAAACTGGAATGATAGTAATACACAATTGTCATTTTTTTATCAATAAGAAACTTTCTTTGTGATCTCTGATTAAGAGGGGGAAAAAAACTATTCAAATGGCAAAAAGATTTCACTTACTGATTTGTGTTTCTAATTAAAACCATCCAATTATGTGGGATGTGCTTTACCGAGAACTAATTACATCTCAAAAACAATATCTACTACCGATCCAATCTATATTAGATAAACAGCAGGTGGCGCTTTTCTATTGCAGTCTATACAGAAGATTTCACACCAATAAATGTGCAGAAAAAGCAGTACTATTCCTGCAAAACTGTGAGAAATGAATATTTCCCCTTTGAGCTTGGAATGCTCACATGAAACAAAGCGAAACACATGTTCATGTTTTGATTCTGTTTTTTACATATTACATGGTACAGACATCCTGGAGTCATTACAGCTGTTTTTCAGCGGTAATACAGACAGTGTTTAATTAGTTGTGAAAGGTCTGTTTTCAACCAACATAACACCACCATAAACAGAATAAACTCCGAGCCGCTGGGCCTGAATCTTTTTCCCTTATGCGTTCAACTGTGGCTTGTCAAGCACTGGTACTTTCTCATCCTCAATGTAAAAAACACATCTACTCACTTGAATAACAGAAGTAAAAAAACCAGCATGAGAAATTGTTTAGTAAATTACCCTGATGTGGCATGCGAGACAAATGACACCGGTTATCCTTTAAATTAGTGACCTCTTGCACTTCCCCTATATATTTTGTTTGCCAGAAGAACAGCGGGTACAAGATAATCAATTAAAATAAAAACAACCAATTTGCTTCTTCACAGTGTGTGGGGGTGTCCCTTTATCCAGTAAAGGCAGCACAATATCTGATGTCAGACGTGCACCCAATTGTCGAAACACTATCTGTACTTATGCATGAATCAGAAAGTGTATGCTAGAAACACTATGTACCATTCTGCACACGAACAGACCCTTTATAGGTATTCTTGCACTATACAAGATGCCACTAAGCAATGGCAAGTTAAAGGACACCTAAACTGAAATTCTTGCACCTTACAACAGATGCCGCTAAGAGATGGCAAGTTATAGGACACAGGAGAACTAAAGTAAAAAAAATTAAAAATAACTTAAAATTCTTACCTTATACGGAGCCGATTGATTACAGTTACAGCATGAGCTGTGCTGCAATTAGCCAGCACCTGATGCTTCCTTCACAGCGCTGGCTGACTGCGAACCAGCACCGCAGCTCCTCCCACCTTGTTTCACCTTGGGTGAAAAATGGCTTAAACATCATCACATTCATTGCGGGGGCCAATGAGAACGCTCCCCAGAATGAGCGTGATGATGTATGAGCCCGTTGAATCAAGAAGAAGGAGCTGTGACATATACGTTGGGGGAAGCATTGGCTGCTGGCTAATTATAGCACAGCTCATGCTGTGACTTTAATCAATTGGCTCTGTATAAGGCAAGTATTTTAATAATTCTTTTTTATTTTTTGACTTTAGGTCTCCTTTAAACAGATTTCTTCTGTGATGCTAAGGGATCTCAGGACAAACAAAAAACCTTAGCTAATATTGTGTTCGTCTACCTTTTTATCAATCCAGACAAGGGAATCAGGGGATAGTCTGAACCAGTAGCGGCCCTGGCCCTATTGGCGCCCTAGGCCTCCCCCAATATCCAAAATTATTCTAGGTAATTTGAAGCCTAATTAAATTGGGCCTATGTCTGTATGTATCTGTAGTAGGAAAAATGGTAGATATCCACCCCCAACTGGCTCTCCCAGCTCCACCCACAACTAGCTCTCCCAGCTCCACCCCCAACTGGCTCTCCCAGCTCCACCCACAACTAGCTCTCCCAGCTCCACCCACAACTAGCTCTCCCAGCTCCACCCCCAACTGGCTCTCCCAGCTGCCTTTTGCTCTCCCAGCATGCTCTAGCTTGTAGCTGGAGAGACTTACAAACTCTGGACTGAACTCCAGCAGTATGTCTGCATAATTGGGGCAAAATACCTCCCCTCAAATATAACACCCTCACAAGAGGTTTAGGCTGGCAGACCCTGTACTTATGGTTTGGGTATATAAGAACTTCCTTAATCTCTACAGTGTCAGTGCTGTATAAATATGCACATTAAATAATAGGCGACTCCCCTGTCTGAGCTACTTTAAATTCTAAATTACAGTAGATAAATAAATGGTTTATTTTATAGGGAGTTGTGAATTTCCAAATTTCTGAATCTTAAACTAACATCCCCATATTGTTCAGAATTTCAGTTCCTTACTCATACCTCCTCTATAAATACAAATGCTCTCATTTGTTATCTGCTTAAAGGAATTTAAATGCAAGTCAGTCTATTTAACTGGGCAAATGAAACAAAACATATGTGGGGACAGCAGAACTGCTCTGTTCATTAAAAGACCCTTCTAAAAATACCATTTACATATCTCTGGAAACTTCTACTGCCTTACCATGTTTCTCTTAAGTCCACAGTGAAAACAGATCGTGTTAGCTAAGAGATATCCTTAATCTGTTATGACAGCTCTCCTCCTCCTCAGCACTGCATCTGGACCTTGGAAGTGAGGCCGCACTATAAATAACATGGAAGCGCATCACTTTAAAGCCCGGTTTCCACACCTTGGCAACACCAGACACCAACAATTTGCCAATTAAAAGAACAGTAATATCGAAAAATAAAAACGCTTCGAATGCATTTATATCAACTACATTTCAATTTGTGCTTCCAAACATTCTACATTGTGTATATAAATTATGACATTTAGCTATTTAGGGGGTTATTCACTAAGTTGCGAATTTGACTGTCGAATTTGCAAACAGCGGATTCCTATAGAAAATCCGCTACAATTTCCCCATGGTAATGTCGCAACAATTTTTTACAGTTAAGATTGCGACAATTTCCCCATAATAAAGTCGTGACTGCAACAATATTCTCATTATAAAGATGCGACTGAGCCAGTAGCAGCCTATTGTGACTGTCTTTATCTGGCGAATTCGCACCTATACGCAACAATTTGGACTTTAGTGAATAACCCCCCCCTGTATCTTCAAACCCCTAACCCCCTAAGTCTTAAAAATTGGAGCTTTAGGGAGCACTTCCTATATAGGTTATCTAAAGCTCAAAAGAAAACAATGCAACTGGGTGAGTTCTGTTTAACAACATGGCTGCTGTGAGAAAACATCAAAGCAATGACATTTATGAAATTAAATGTCAAAGAAAAGTTTTATAACTGCCATGCCAAACCAAACAGGAATTTTTATTTATTAGGTCTTACTGGCCTTTTAAGGAGTCACTTAGAAAATATTCCTTTAATTGTTAAACTTCAGATAATGACAGAAAGCAAAGAGGAATGTTTGGAAACCATCCCTTGTCATGAAAAATGGGATAAAAAATAAAAACTATTGCTTGATGGGATACATTTATCAAGGGCACAGGGAACTCTCTTTCATAGTGCTTAATTCCTTATTGATTCCCTAACTACATTCGCTACACTATGCAACAACTGTAGTGCAGCAAAGTCAAAGAACATTGTAGAGCAGTGATATTATATTCACATGGATCAGTTTAAAGGGGAACTATAATCAGATTCCATCTTTACATATGTA
This sequence comes from Pipa parva, assembly GCA_019650415.1. Lineage (NCBI taxonomy): Eukaryota > Metazoa > Chordata > Amphibia > Anura > Pipidae > Pipa > Pipa parva. Next base: position 13,036 of record WMED01006939.1, read on the forward strand.
GTACTATACCTTAGTGAGAAGAGTTTCTCCCCAGTAGTTGTTTCATGTGACACAGAATGATTGAGTAGGCAGCACTGAGAAACTCCCACACCAGGAAATGTGTGTGTGATGTGTACTGGCCAGTTTTCCATGAAAAGGTACCCTCCCCACGGACATTTTTGCTCTACTTACTACTTTGCACATGTGCACAAGTCAGCTTTACCTCTGTTATCTCACACAAAATGTGCTGTGAAGTGCTTAAGTAAGACAGTGACTATTGTATGACAAAAAACAACAAAAAAGCAGCGCTATTGTGATGAAATTAAAAACACGTGTGATGATCAAAGTATGAGTATTACTAGCTACAATTACTCCTGATGAAGCCGACACTCGGCGAAACGCGTTGAGAGTAGCTTGGATATTTTTTGGAGGATACATTGGCAGAACGTGGGTGTTCATTTTAAAGGTACTTTTACCAGATTTTTTCTTTTTTGTTACACTGCGTTTTTTGATTTTTTGACTTTTATATGTTTTTTCTGTTTACCTCCATTTTCATTCATCAATCACTCTATGTGAATACAAGTCGCTTTTTTGTTTTTCTTGTTTTTTGTCATTTTTTAAATAAATCAGTTTTTTACACACATTTCCTGTGGACTGCTTTAAAAGTTTTCTGATCCCATTGTTGATATGTTCCCCACTGAGTAACATATTCCTTCGATATTTTTTTTTTTTTTACTCCATATATATATTTTTTGGACCTGTGAAATCGTTTTTTCTAATTCCTCCATTTGTTGTGAATTTATATATTCTCCACATGAGTCCTTATTGATAAAGGAGCTGATAGTGTTTGGAGATTGGATATCGCTGAGAGGCCGGTGAGCCCGCAAAAATACAGCTTCTGAAGGCAGATATAAATTGGTACATCTGGTGAGCAGTTATTAAGAATACACTTTCATCTGTTCACATTTTTTGGGTGTGATTTCATCATTCACACTGTCCTTTGGGGACGTTTGGGAAGTTTTCCTTATCTATATCTTGTTTATACGGATTCAGGCACTATTGTGTGCATATATTTTTTGCGCTTTCTTCACAGAATCTTCATCCTGACTGGTTTTGTTTTTCTGGTTTGTCACAGTGACTATTGTAGTTGCCCTTATTAGATGCCTATTCACCACATTGCAGAGTTTTATCAATAATGGAACATGGAGAAGTGGCAATCAAATGTGAATTCAGAGCTTTACTTGACAATTCGGCATTTAATCAATAAGGCCCCGTCACTTTAACACCCTGCTCTAGGCGCCTGATATTTCATGCTAGACAACTGGGTGTTCTAGACCCACTCTACTCCTTGTTTGAGAAACTACCCATTGTAGCTTAGGGTTAAATATCACTTCTGAAGTGATCTTTACTGGGCCCTGCTAACTCTACTACTGAGTACAGGGTCACATAATTTCACTCCCTTCTGCACTGGAGAAAATTTTCGGGATGAGCACACACTCCCGATCACATGACCTGCTGACATCCTATCAGAAGAAGCAATGGAGGTCATAAGCTGAAGAGCCGCAGTTTGCCTACCCCTGCATTATAACAAGGTCCTGCTGCCATGTGATTGAAGACCCAGGGCCCACTCACTGCACAAGCTTATATGAGCTAGGGTGGTCCTAAATCAATTGGCCACAATTGTCACATGCATCACAAATTATATGGGATGCAACATTGCCTGTGAAAACTAACGCCATAACAAAGAGTCATATTATATTAAGTCACAAGAGGGAGCTCCAAGCACACTAATTGGAGTCCCTCACTCACCTAGTTACAGTTGTATATGGGGGTAAATAACTGATTGATAACTGATCAACTGGCTACACTATTGGTGTAGTTTTAAGATCCCCTACATAAAAATGGATATTTCATAAAATCTGCCATCCCTGGAGGAAGTCAGATAATGGTTGTCAAAGACCCTCAATTCTATAAAAAACAAAAATAAGAATTTTTTTGCTTCACAGCAAAAATATTTTTAAAAAATTACAGAACGTCTCTGTGCCCAGGGACATAAGTTAAAGCATTCATTTTCTGCTGAGCACAGAGGAACTATCTATTTATCTTCTCTTTGTCACTGCTCCAAAAACATTGAAAATAAATTCAAGCATTTTATGTTAGCAATATTTTATAAGCCGTGGGGGTGGTAAGGGGAGCTATGGATTAGAAGCCGCTGTTCATATAAATCAGACCGCTCCTGTCGGCTAAATGCTCGAGATCAGTGGTTTTTAAGTTGTTTTTTCTACCTCCCTGAATCTCCACCGCAAAAAAAAAAAAAAATCATCATAAAGTGACACTAGTCAACAAACGCATCACCACTAAAAGTGCAGGAATTAAAAGATTCCGAACACAAAGCATAACGGAACCAGTAACTAAACTCTGTGATTCATATAATAGGATCGTTAAAGCACACCGACCCAGTAAACTTAGATTTAACGTGAAATGTTTGAAGAATAGGGTAACGTTTTTAAAAGAACGGATTATTTCTCATTTTAACCATTTACTTAATGAAGAAGAAAAAAAACTTTTCGACCGTGACTTTTTTCGATACTACCTATCTTTTCTCATAACTTTATGTGAGTTACTGACTATAGATAGCCTGAGGGGGTTATTCACTAAGGTGCGAATTCGACTGTCATATTCTCAAACAGCGGATTCCCATAGCAAATCTGAGACCACGACAATTTCCCCATTGTAAAGTCATGACTGCGACAATTTTGAAAGTTGCGAGTGCGACAGTTTTCCATAGTAAAGTCGCGACTGCGATAATATTCTCATTATAAAGACCTGACTGCGACAGTAGCAGTCTATTGAGACTGTCTTTAGCTGGCAAATTCACAGCTTTATGCAACAATTCGGACTTTAGTGAATAACCCCATGAATTGTAGCGTAAAGGTGTGAATTCGCCACGTCCCCATATTTGGGTATTTATCAAACTCTGCAATGTGGCAAATTCAAAATGAGAAAAAATGCAAATATCCGGCACTCCAGTAGAAATAGTTAAATTCTTTATTATTCCATTAAAAAAGAAAATTCATGAAAGGCAATGCCAGCATGTCCATGTAGGATTTCCAGTACATATTATTTTCACCTATTTACCATGCGCTGGAGTGTGTCGAAGTGCCCATTTCGGTAAGGTAGGGGGTTGATGCAACGGTCCCTGAATAGCAGCAAATGCACATTCAAGTAACAATAAAGACTGCGACCTAGTGACAACATGAATTAGGGACAGGGTGACATAGAAAAGGATGTAATATTCACTTTATACCATTAAAGTGACATTGTATAGATGACGTCACTTGAATTCACTAGGGTTATTGTGGATGAATTTGCATCGTTACCCATCTGCTCCTGTTCCACCAACTATGCTGCGCTACAATTGAAATAGTGTCTGATGCTGTTCAATTAGAGAAATAGCGGAAATATATCAATATCGCAGTTCTTGCCTATTTATAAAGCCAAATTTTTCAACCAAAAGTGATCTCCAGTGTTACTACGCTGGCAAAAACCCATTTTTGCCTACAGAGTTGGACTTGTCAGTTATTATTAACTTCCATGTGAGATGGAAGGGAAATCACACTGAAGACACTACAATATGCGCTGGTTTTGACAGATCGATATTTTTCAATTTTTTTTTTTTATCTCGGCCCTATATAAATCAGCGGAATCGCGAAATCCAGCGAATTAAAAAAAAGTTTCTTTCAAAAGCATTGAAATGAATGAGATGAAAATGATCTTTATAATTTTTCCCCACCGTATCAATCTGTACTGTACATTCAATGACATTTTATTTTGTAAACTGAATATTAAATTTGCTCTTTAAGCCCCCATGAGAACGGTAATGATTTTGTGGGAGACAATTCCTAAAAATCTGAAGCAACAGATGTTTTTCATTCCAACTTCACTGATGTATCTGCTTTGTATATAACATGTGCTGCAGTAAGGGTATATATGATCTGTGTGAATTCTCCTTCTCCCTAGATCTTGATTATCTATTTAGGTGACAGCACATGTATACAATTAACTTTAAATACTTCTGAGACCACTACAGGACGTGTACAGAACAAAAAACTCTACTGCGTATGGAGAGAGAGAAAACTTAGATCAGCATTTCGGATTCATGAGGGCGTCCCTGTTATCCTCCCTGACATACTTGTGGCAGTTTTGCCGTAATTTGCAGGTGGACGCGGGCAACTACAACTACAAACTAAAGCTGAAAAGGAGAATACTGGAGCTATAATTGTCTGGTGTGTGGGCGAGAAGACACAAACAGCTGTCTGACAAATGCCTGTGTAGTTTGAAGTGGGAAGGGAGTTGGCATTGGCAGGGATCCTTCCCATACCCATTACTGTGTGGTTTTTAGACATGGAATTAGCTTCCCAGTTAAGCACTGGAGATAACCTAACGTGAGACAATTCACTGTGGTACTGGGATATTTAACCTCCTTAACTGTAAAGGACCAGTTAAACCAAAAAAAGTAAACTGCTATTTGGATTGGCATGGTACCGCTAGTTTTTCTGATGCAGTAACGGTAGAATTCTTTTCTTTGAAGTTTAAGGGGGTTATTGACTAAAAGTGAGAATTCATCTGTTGAAATGATTTTTCATTACTTCGGGTGGCTACTCCCTGATTCACTACTCCCTATTGACTAAACAGCGGATTCCCATAGCAAATCCGCCAATTCCTATAGTAAAGACTTCAGCATATAGGGAGGAAATTTCTAAAGCTCAACCTTATCAATTAGTTTTGAGATTATTTAATGCTTTTCAAAGCTATTTTTCTACTTGCTTGACTAATCACAAATTGAAAAAAAATTTTTTCGATAAAGATTGGATCAATAAATATCCATCCGCACTTTGTACTGTTTCCAATGCAGTTCTCCTTCCATTGCATACCATTATATACTGTATATATACCGTATTTGCCGGCGTATAAGACGACCTATAACGTTTCCAGTTAAAATATAGAGTTTGGGATATACTCA
>WMED01006940.1:0-18035 GCA_019650415.1 Pipa parva
CCCCCCCCCCCTGCAGCACTCTAGGCAGCTGCCTACCCCTTGGCATGGCCCTGGCTACATTGTCACGAAAAATTGCATACAAAGTCAGGGCCACATTTTTATAAGTAAATGTTACTATATACAAGATTTGGTAGAATCCACAAGATACTCCAAACCATTATGAGCTAGGGGGCCATGATTCCTTCAGTATTGTCATATGCAATGTAGACTTATTTAATAAAGATTTTTTTAGGGAAAATTAAGAAGAATTACTATCAAGCCAAAGGACACTAGATCTGTTGAAAAGGAATTTCTACTTGATGTATACAATTAAATTTAAATAGGGAAGGAACAAAAGTTAAAATCTGAATGAGGTTATCGTAAGCTAGTATTAGAATTTTTATGGCTAACAACATGTCACAGACAGATGGCAGGTAACAGCCCTGTTTCTTTGGGGCCCTTGCAGTACCATTCATATCACTGTCTAGTTGAAGGTGTGATGGTCTAGGGATAGTGGTGGGAGTGCTTTGGTAGTGGGGAAGGTCCAACTGAGGGAGAGAGAATGGGGGATTTAAAACTGGTCAATAGAAGAAAACAGAGAACTGCCTGTGTGCTAAAGGCAGTGAGAAAGAAACACACCAGTGTCTTTGCTAGTAGTGCTGTGTGGATTTATTTGGCACATTAGCAGCATGGAAGCTGCACAGTGATCAGGATAAGTTCTTATATGACTTACTGCATCACATAAATGATAGGGTTTATTTGAGAGAAAGTACTACTTTCAACAAGTGAAAGTGGAATGCCAAGTGGAATTGTAACAGCAATTAGCAGTTTTAGTGGAAGAAGGAGCCTGGGGTCTCACCAGATCCACAGATTCATTTATTTCAAGCACATCAGATTTATGTTGGAACTCTACAGGCTTATGATTGAATTTAACACCAATCACTTCTCAGTGTTCCTCCTGTGCACTTAAACAAGCATACCTGGTTACTTGCAACAGCTAAGTACCAACAATCTATATCTATCCAAGAATGACTCAACTGTGTTGATTTCATCTACATATCTGAAGAACTCTCATATTAGGAATTGAGAACAATACTTATATACTTATCCAACAAACATGCAGACCCAGGAAGATCTATGGAAAGTCATCTGTACCTTACATACACTAAAAGCAGATCCCTTAACATTATGTAACAACTACTCTCTTTACTCCATGTTTACAATCTTAACTTTGGTTATAGTCTGGTGTGATTGTAGTTTTTGTTGACAAATCCTTTGTTGTAAACACTATTAAATTGGGACATATTTACTAAAGTCAAAACCTTATTATGGCCATTTTCAACCAATATTGCCATTATTTGGGGGGATTTGGGTCATTTTGCTGGTAGCAATTTATCAAGCTGCAATTTTTATGTTATTGTGGCGAAGTACGTGGTAAATTTATCTATATTGATATTGTTTAACATTATATACCCTTGATGTATTTAATTGTAAATTTAAATGTAAAAGTTAATTTTTGATACCTGCTGCTATTGCTGCACTGCTAAGAATCCCTACATTGGGGGTCCACAGGAACCCCACACCTCCCCCATCCACCCCAGAATCACCCCCTTATCCCCCCACCTAGTGCTAATAATCATTAACTGGCAAGTAATCAGTTAACTGATTTAAAATGCACTTATTTCCATAACGCGACTTTAATATTCGCACTGTGGAAATAATTAGTTTAAAGTACGCAAACACCATCTAGTAGGAGTCCCAACGACCCCAACACCTCCCCCATCATCACCCCCCAATTAGTGCTAAGCTAGGTGGGGGATTGCTAAGTGCAGGGAGTGGATCCATAGGAGCTGCTTCCCACCCCTTATCCCTTGCCCCTTTGTGTCCCAGCACTAGGCAGTGTGTGTGTGTGTGTGTGTGTGTGTGTGGGGGGGTGGTGATCGGTAGGATTTGCTCCTCTTCCCCCTACCCCAAGGGGTGGGGGTATAAAGAAACTAAATAGGTGTCTCTGGGACCCCTATCGCACCCACTCCTACTAACTAACTGCTATAGGGGTGTGGGTGGGATTGCTACCAGGAGGGGGTCGCGCTTGACCCCCTACACCCTCAACTCCTTTTTAGCCAAGTTCCCTCACAGTCCCACTCCAATCTACTTGCCAGCAGTGAGAATCTTCACCAGCTCCTCAGTTATTTATAGTGGTCCCTGGGTCCCTATTTACAGATGAGGGGCAGACCTGTGAGGGATCTGAAGAAATTTGGTGGTTTTATATACCCTATGCCTGTTGCTGATTGGATAACTGCATCTCAGCAATTAATCAATCAGGAAGAGGCTTGGGATATAAAAGATTCCTCTCAGACAGGCCTTTTATACCCCAAGCCTCTTCTTGATTGGTTAGTGGCTGAGGGGCCATAATTAGGTTAGGGCCTCCAACCCCATAGCGCTGATGGGGGCCATGGGAGGAAGTCAGCGTTTGACCCTCTCCAGCTGAGGGACCCCTGCTCCCTTTAGCTAAAGGGGGGGGGGGGGGGGGGGGGGGGGGTGAGGGTGTGGGGTCAATCTTGACCCCCTTGTTTAAGGTTTATGCCTCCCTACCCCACTTAGTTACCAGGGTAGTGGGAAGGGAAGGGGGTCCAGTGGGACCCCACCACCAAATAGCGGTTAGTGAGAGTTGGGGAGATAGGGGTCCCAGGGACCACTACTTGTATTATTTATAGCATACAGCAGTGAATCCGGCACTCCCGTGTTTAAAAGCAAAAAATCTTTATTGGTCCATGTTAAAAGCAGGTCACAATGACAAAAAATAAAAACAGCAGTGTGTCCAGGCACCCCCTAACGCGTTTCACGCTGGACGCTTAGTCATAGGACCTATTTTATGCTTTTAACATGGACCAATAAAGATTTTTTGCTTTTAAACACGGGAGTGCCGGATTCACTGCTGTATGCTGCATTGGGAGGCTTTTTATCCTGTGCACCCCGCACAACACTTCACAGGATCCTTTATGTGGATTTATTTAAAGGGATTGAGCGAGGACCATCTTTGCATTGTATTATTTATACCCTCCCTACCCCACAGGGACTTTGGGGTAGAGGGAAGAGGAGTGGCTCCTAGTGGTACTGATCCCCCCTAGCGCTGTGGGAGGGTGGGCACATAGGGTTCCCAGGGACCCCTTCTTTTTAATACTACATACCCCCCTCTCCCAAAGGAACACAAAGGGGCAGAGAGGAGGGGGAAGGGAAGTGGTTCTTATGGTCCCAGCGACCCCTACTAGATGGTGTTTGCATACTTTAAACTAATTATTTCCATAGTTCTAATATTACAGTAGCGCTATGAAAATAATTGTTTTTTAAAGGAACAGTTTAGGCACCAACAATTATTTGCTATCTCTTTGGCATTGTTAAATAAAATGAAATAAATGCTTTCTGTCATATAAATTATTTATTTATTTCCACCCTTCACAATTTAGCACCAGTTTGTTACTGAAGCTGCTTCCCTCTCTCAGCCACTTCCTGTTCAGAGTTAAGGAATTGACTAACAGGCTGGATAATACTAAATAACCAATCAGAACCTTTAAACTGTCATCCACTTTTCTTTTTTTTTTTTAACTCTGAAATGTATAGTTAACCCAGCAAAAGCAATTGTTAAAGAAAGGGCTGAAACATTCACTCTCTTTTTATATGGATTTGGTCTCTCTCACATGCTCAATTTCAGTGCTTGCTACTGACAGCATACACCATTAGCTGTAAGTAGTGTAACTGCCCATGGTTATTCATTAACTATGAATTTTAACCTTCCTGAGCCGCAGTTGTGTCAGTGACACAAGAATCCAACCAGGAAGTAAACACATAAGGAGCTGTGTACTGCTACACAGATGGAATAATTAATTCCTTTCCTCACATAAAAGACTGACTAAGTATATTAGAAAAAAAATGTATTATGCATTTACAACACACATTACTTTTTATTATTCAGGCTGGACTGTTCCTTTAAGTAAGTTAAAAGAACAGTTTAAGCACCAACAGTTATTTGCTGTCTGTTTGGCACTGTTAAATAAAAGTTAAATACAGTAAATGCTTTTTGAAGTATAAATTATTTATTTATTTCCACCCTTTAAAATTTAGAGCCAGTTTTGTACTGAAGCATCTTCCCTCTCTCAGCCACTTCCTTGTCAGCAGTTCAGTTTGGAATCTTGAGTTAAGGAATTGACTGTCAGACTGGTAATGCTAAACAACCAATCAGAACCTTTAAGCTGTCATCATTTTTTTTTAAATTCTGAAAGTGTAGTTTACCCAGCACAAGCAATTGTTAAAGAAAGGGCTGAAATATTGACTTTATTTTTATATGGATTTGGTCTCTCTCTCATGCCCAGTATCAGCGCATTATTGCTACTGACAGCGTACACCATTAGCTGTAACTATTGTAACTGCCAATGGTAATTCATTAACTTTTAATTTTGACCTTCCTGAGACACCGTTATGTCAGTGGCAAAAAAATGCTGCATCCATCCAACTAGGAAGTAAACACAGAAGGAGCTGTGTACTGCTTCACAGATGGAACAATTAATTCTTTTGCTCACATAAAAGACTAAGGGGGTAATTCACAATAGTTCACTAGGGAACTCAAAGCATATGCGCTTTGAGTCTCCTCAGCAAGTAACCTTTGACAGCTTCCCGAGTCAGTTAAAGGGGAAGCTGTCTGCATTACTGGCTGAGGAGACTCAAAGCACAAATGCTTTGAGCCTGCCCGTTCAAAAAAAAGTGGTGGTGGTGGGGGGGATGCACAGTGGGAGGAGATGCACAGTGGTGGGAGGATGCACAGTGTGGGGAGATGCACAATGTGGGAATGCACAGTGGATGATTATGCATAGTGGGGATTATGCACAGTGGGGGATGGTGCACAGTTTAGTGGATGATGCTGTGTAACCTGATAATGCTAGTGCACGTGCACGTGAGATTTGGAGACAGGGGAGGAGAGCCTGCTTGTTAGGGGGAGTTTCTGTAGTGTTTGAGTGACATGTTAGGCAGAAAATGTCAGCTTCCATGCTTTCAAATTGGGACAAGATTCAAGTAAGTGTATTTTCAATATGCAAACTTTTTTTTGTTTCTACTTATTTGATTTACATTATAAAATCACATACTTTATAAAACTGCAATAATCCTGAGATGACGGTTCCACTTTAAGCATAGGTCTGAATGGCTTTCGCCAGGTCTAGAGAGGCAAATCATTCTGAGTGATAAGTTTGAGCTTAGGTAAGCAAAAAAATTGACTAAATAATCTCTAAGTGATATTGATTATTTGATGTTTGAAAAATATTGCTCAAAATAGGCAATATTGGTAAAAACAAGCAGTACTTTCTAGTAAATTGGGGAAATAAAAGTTAACTCATCATATTGATAGACGGTATACATATGTATATCGATATTATCTAGTGATAATGATATACGCTGAAAATCAGTGCCGGGAACTTAGAAAGGGGCATAGTAAATAAGAGAAGAGGTCGATATAGGAAAAAAAAAAACAAAACAATTTACTATTCGATTTCAAAATGAGAAATCAAGTGAACTTTAGTAAATATGCCCCACATTATGCATTACTCGCCTGTAATCTCATCCTGTCTGGATTTCCTGTATAAATACAATACAGTATGACTTTTTTGATGAATAAAACGTAGGCAAAGCAATTCTACAAGAATCCAAGAAATATAAAAGTAGTTCTAGAATTGGAACCCCAAGTCACACATTGGAGAACTAATTTTTTTTCATGGTACAGGTTGAATTGGTATATGTCTAGGAAACTGTCAAGTTTGACTCTAAAGATGAAGTTTATCAAGTGCAATTTCCATCAGTAAATAATAATATGCCTTTTCATGCCACTAGCTTCTTGTCTTTGATTTTCATCACTGTCTGCAGCTATCGGAGTTTAAAAGGGGCGGGTTTTTGTAAAAGGGGCGGGTTTATAGTAAAAAGGGGGCGGGTTTATAGTAAAAAGGGGTGGGGATAGCCTAAATGGAACATGGCGTTAAATTCCAGCACTCTTGTGCCCAGATACTCTCTCTGTAAAATAACATTACTGTGGTGGATAATCATTAACAACACTATTTCAATCCTTGTGATCTAGGGACGTGAAGACATTGGCATGTACATTGTGGCGTGAAACCTATCCCAAGCCAGTAAATTCCAAACCCAAACTGTTCAACTTCACGCCAAGTCTGTAAGAAATAAACTTTCCGCCTCTCCATAACCAGGGCAACCGTCTACCAATCATGACCGCTGGTCATCTCTAGAGGCGGAGCGTTTGCAAAATCGTCCAATGAACTGTCGCGTAGTTAGTGAGTGGCTGCCGGTGGTTCTTCCTCTGTTACGGCCTGTTTCTTGTGACCCGGTTAGGGAGTCTCTCTAGGACATTGGCTTGGTTAGATCTTGTTTAACATGGGGGGGAGCGGAAGCACCCGGAGAGTGTCGTTTGAAGCGGATGAGAATGATAATATCACGGTGGTGAAGGGCATTCGGGTGAGTGAGGGAGGGCGGGTGAGAGGACATTGGCAGGAATTCGGCCTGACAAGGACACATGGTTTCTGTGTTATTAGTGGCATTGAATTGTACAAGGAATTCTGTGTTATTTGTGAGACTGGCAGCAGAAAGTTTCTATGGTAAAGTGACCTTGGCCTCTCCTGTGCTATAGAGACATTTTTAAGGAAAAACTTTGTTTTGGTGATAGAGTTATAATGTCACAGAATGAATTCACACCTGCTTCTCTACTGATTGGTCAACTGCTTTAAATCTTCTCTGTTTAGATGCAACAAATCTAATCACTGAAATCATTTATTTCAAAGGCAAACTAAACCATGAAATGACATTTTTGTAGTCTTCACTGCATAATTCAACTGTAGTTTATGCTTCCCAACATATGTACCTCACAGTGACTGCATTCTTTAATCTAGAAAATTAATAACTCCTGTTTGCTTTTAATCCACAAAACAAGTTGACCAAACGTTTAATGTTACTAGAACTATATTGTAAGTTTGATGGGATATAATATATGGCAGTGTGGTGGCTCGTTGGGTAGCTCTGATGCTTTGCAGCACTGGGTTCAGTTGCACCCTGGAGTTCATCTGCATGCCGGTTGTATGCTCTCCCCTTTCTTTCGTGGGATTCGTCCCACAATCCAAAGACATACATCTGTGTCTGTCTATGTATGTATGTATAATTTTATTTATAAAGCGCCAGAAACTTGCGCAGCTCTGTACAATTCAGAGATACAAGTACAATACAGACAAGGGAAAAATGCATTAAACAGTATAAGTAAAATATCACAAGGATACATCAAATTAAGTGCTAGGTTGTGATTGACACAAGAGGTTGGAGGTCCCTGTCCCAAGGAGCTTACAATCTAAGTGTGTGTAAAAACATACAGACACAACTGTAGTATTATATAATACTTTATTTGGACTAACAGTTCCTTGTATAAGACAAGCTTATACTTTAAATATATTTTATATACTTGATATTCAATCTATTTGTCACTGATTCAGTTTTTAAAAAAGTGTCTTTTACAAGCTCTCTGAAAATTTATAATGGTATAGATTCTAATTGTGGTAGTTGAATAATAATGTAAGATAGCAATGGAATTTACATGGCAGTTCCTATAATTTAATAAGTCGGTAGTTCTAACATTTTATAACTTAAAGAGGCCACCGCCCACTTTCCTGTTTAAAAACATAATTTTTAAGCTTATTGATACATCATCTTCAAGAATCACTTCACCTAATCGCCTCTGTACCCCTCCAGTTGGTGAATTCTTGACAAGATTATAGGATTTGTCATTCATGTTCTAACTCTCTTCCCTATTTGGAAAGGTCTGTGTTTCAAAATTCTAGGTGAAGTTCACAATTGGGGTTTCTCTTTTTTTCCAGTATAAATGCTCAGCTGTTATTTTAGCTCTGCTAGCATCTCTAATTATTATGAGTGTACTACAAGTAGCAGAAAACTGTACTGTCAAAGTACAGCCCCATTGGGTTTTGCAAGAATAAGGAAAACGTGAGAATTCTTTCTTGAAAAGTGTAAGCAGTGGATACTTTGTACAAACCCTTACAAGGGTTAAGTTGATAACTAACAAGTCCACTTTAAATATTGTGACAGGGTTAAGGCACATGTTTGTAAATAAGAAATGCATAACCCCATCCACATGCTAACTGTATTCTTATATGGACTTATCAAGATAACTGAGCTGCATCTTCAGAGCACAATAGTTTACATTGGATAGGGTTATTATCTTTATATACACATTCAGTGGCATATTTATTCTAGTAAATAATTTACAAAAGTAATTTGCATCAATTCTCATATAGTGTAACCAAGTCAGTAGTGTATATACACTATTTAGCTTATTGTTGCTGCATTCAAACTAATTGTCTCATAATTTCTGGCTACTTGTTGATAGAAAAGTATATTGTTGTAGCAAATTTGTCATAAATATATGTAGCAAACTAATGCCATCTTCACATGGATCTTTTTAAAGAAGACAATGCCACCATAACTAACTTATTTTTAACTATCTTTCTACATTTAATGAAAATATACAGGCAGTAGGTATGAATGATTATAAGAGGGTGCAATGTCACCATTTAGGTGATGGAAAATAATCACATCAATTGTATTGGTTTTACATGCATTTCAATGGCAGATCATTCCTACCTCATGTTGACACTTGTTCCTTATATTTTCTAAGCCTTTTGAATAAAATATCTCTAAAATAGTAAAAGGAACACTGCTATAATCTCCTATTTCACAGCTTCCATTTGGCAAAGTCAAATCAACATATTCAGAGCCATATACCCAACCTGCCAATAGAGTTATTAATCATGATCTAAATTAGACTTAGACCTCCTCAGTGGATGGTGTTCAACTTTCCCATTCTTGCAGGTGTCACTGGCATCCTTAAGAAGTGCATGTGTTCCTACTGCACTAGAACATCTGTGGTAGATCCTGCAGCAAACCTGTATTATATGTAAAATTAAAGATCGCTGTGTGTATGGTTAATATATATCTACCAATAGTTAATATATTATTAATAATATATATTAATATTGTTATTCATTATCTTCTTTTCTTCTCCTTTTCCCCTTAATAGCTATCGGATAATGTAATCAGTCGTATGAGAGAGCCATCAGCCCCTGCTTCCAGATCACAACCTCCACCACAACAACCAAAACCTCTAAATAAAGAGCCTTCTTCTCCTAGTTTTGCAGGTAATCTTTTTCTATTCAGTATTAACTAGTGCAGTACCATAGCACTTTGAAATGTCAATTAAAAAGCTTTGTAAATTTTTTTCTATATCTTCTGATTTATTCTGAAAAACAAAGCCCCCAAATGTCAGCAAAATAAGCCAATTTATGTAACATCTAGTATATATTAGGCAAGTGATCATTAATAAAAAGGTAGAGAGGGGTGAAAGACTTATTTCAAAACAAGCAAATGTGAACTGGATAATAACCCATTTGTAATGGTGAATTAAAAATAACTAAACTTTGGGTTAAACCCTTATTAAATCAATTGGTGTGGTTGATAAGAACACATTAAAACATAAATCACTGAAATCTGATGCGCCTTCAAGAAGTTATGAATTCCTCTTCACCTTGTCCCCGAACAGTACAAGGCATTTTGCTGTTTTAGACACACCCCTGTCTCTATCAGACGCTCATTCACTAGGATCTATGGTATAGGTCTTCATAATGTGTGAGTGTCAGAGAGGGAGGGGGCATGTCTAAAACAACAGTGAAGCCTTGTATTTTTAGGGGACAATGCAGTGCAGGAGCTCATAACTTCTTTATGGTGAGTCAGATCTCACCATTTTAAGTTTTTCTGTGTTCTTATTGGTCAGACGTATTGATTGTAATAAGGGATTAAGCTAAAGTTTAGTTATTTGTTAATGTAAACAAAATGTTACTGTGTTCCTTGCGGGTAAAGAAGCATCTTTGTAAATGTAATAACATTCATTTTGGTGTGAGTGAATTAGGACTCTGTCAGTCGTAGTCATTAATTAGGTGTATTGATTAGATTGCAGTGTGGATGATGTAAAAGATGTTTAGGCCAATGATAGGAAAACCTCCAGCTGTAATCACTTTCGTAAGGCAGCAGAGTAAACAGCAGTCTTAGAATTGGGCATGAGTTCTTGCAAGACAATATAAAAATAAATTGCATATTGCTTATTTTACCTTAGTTCTCAGTTGTCATCAAAAGTGATTTATACTGATATTTCTACACAGACTCTTACAGGATATCAGGTCTGAGGTTTCACATTGTGTAACTGTTATTTAGAGGGTTGTGTTGGAAACTTTCAGTTTAGAAATGAATTTCTCCCCTAAAATTTATTTGATAGCCTTTGGGTCTGTTGAGTTTTCGAGCAGTCTTTCACTAGAAAGTCAAATATTCCACTCATTTATTTATCAGGAGAGGATTGTTTGCACTGATACATTTTCAGGTATTATAATTTCACTTTTGGTTTTACATTGATACTAATGGTGTGTACAATAGTATAACACTCTCAAGAGGAATATTGGTCTAAAATACTTTTATACTCTACTGATTTTTTTTTTGTATCCCTGGCTTTCTCACACTGGACGTTGGGACTATGCAGGGGTCTTTGTAAAATTTATCGCAGGTTTTAGCTTAACAAACACAACTCTCTGATTTATTTTTCCCTGCAATAAAATTACTTTTAAAATTGGTCTCCATGTGTTTATATACAAAATTTGTACATATCTAGATATAGTTACTAAAACAAATACTATCAGTATTTTGATAAATGTATGACTAGTTATTTTATGCTGCCTTTCTTTGGTGTCTTTTTTTTCTTTTTTTTGCTGTTTTTCTGTATTGTTACTTATTTAAGCAATTCTTAAAAAGTACCAAAATTAAAAAACACATTTATCTATTTTAAAGGAGAACTAAAGTTAAAAAAAAAAAGATATAAAAAACTTTGTTATATTCAAATTAAGTTGTAATTTGTCTTCACTGAGGCAGAGCTCACAGGAGCCATTGCGAAGCTCCGCCTACTTATTGAATCTGAGGTGCAATTGTGTTTCAACGTCGTCATGTTTATGGCAGGGCCAATGAGAATGCTCCCCGCAATAAGCGTGATGATGTTGAAACCCATTTCCATATGCCGGCAGAGCTTTGTGTTGCCTCCTGTGTCAGCCGAAGCACTGTGAGCTCTGCCTCTGTGATGACAAATCACAGTCTAGATGAAGCTGTGACTGCAACGGTGGAACTTAATATAAGATAGAGTATTTAATATCTTCTTTTTTTTTTGTTTGTTTTTTTTTTTTCAATTTGAAACCTTAGTTCTTCTTTAAATATTGCCCCCACTCAAAACACTGCCCCATTGTATTGTTATATGTATCTTTGTTTAGTTTTATTGCTCTTTTGTGCTTTGAATGTCTGTCACTTTGGCCCCAATTTTACTAGTTTTTATATTATACATATTGTGCAACAAAATAGGGATAATAGGGTGATAATATTTGAAATGTATGTTTTTTTGTAATTGCTGCTTTTCACATTTCTCTGTTGTTTGCTGCCATTAACCGTATCTCTTAATAGCTGCAGTTTTTACATCTAAAAAAATTGGTCTTCAGAGAGTTTTTGATAAACATTGAATATTCCAGGCAAACATTACAGAAGGCATAATTGTTAAAAATGTTAAATTAATTGTCATATTATTATTATTATTGTTATTAAGTTGATCAGTCTCTGCCACTAACATGCCACTAGACAGTCTTACTTTTTCAATTTATTACATTTTGTTATATCCAGAATCACAATTCTGCCTCAGAACCAGCTTGTTTTACTCCATGGAAATGCACCGTTGTCTTCTGTTGTGTGCTAGAGTGTTGATTCTGAATTAGAAAAGTGAGTCTTTTGGAGCATGGAGAATGTATTGGCCTCCTTTTCAGTTTATTTCTAAACTGTTCACTTTTCACAGCAAATGTTCTATTTTTTTTGTTTAGTACTTGCAGCTGCTGAATCCTACTTGAGTTTCTACATTAGACATACACATTAATACTTTCTATTGCTTTTTATGTTCCATATGTTGTTCTCTCTAGCTACACAGAAGGCAGACACTCAAAATCCAAGAGGCATCTCTAGTTTACACTGAATGCATAATTATTTTGATCTTTCTTAGCACTGTGTTTATGGAAATGTACCCTTTTGCATTTTGGGCCATATCCATTGCTTTTCAAGATATATTTTTGTTCAATCAAAAAGATCTAGATCTTAATACAAGTCATTAGCCTTTTTACATATTTGATTTTGACATTTTTCTGTGCCTACTTCTGTGCCCACTTCCTTTTAAAATGTAATTATGTTTTTGTTTAAAATACAGATGAATTTAACTTCTTGTTCTTCCTTCTCCTGTTGGGTTCTGAATTTTAATGTGCGTCCTTTTTTATTGAAAAATACTTTAATCTATTGTAGTGCTGCTCTTTATTTTCTTTCCCACATGCTTGTAGAGTGTGGAGTACTAAATATCTGATATACCATCATGATGTTCTTACACTATTACTTGCTTGGATAAAATGCATGAAAAATGACTAATACAGTTGCAGTGGAATGTCTCCGAGTCAAAAAAATACACTTTTTCTGCTAACACATACCCCTAATTCATATGACTTTCCCTAATTCAAAATGTTTTTCTCTCTCTAACCTCTGCATAGTACAGGTATCTAACACAGTTTATATTAGGTAAACCCATTGGTCATGCTCATGTTCTTCCCTTTCGGTCATTAAGGGAAAACTATCCCCAGATTGTGTGGTAAATGCTTTTATAGGGTTTGTTTTACCATTATTAAATATATTTAAGTTTTTAAGAGCTTTGTTTTTTGTTCTTGCCATCCATCCCATCCATAGTTTCCAAAATGATATATATGACTTACATACAGAGAAGAACATTCTTGAGTGAGGGCCACATTCTAATAATGCAGAGGGGAATGCTACTTGAACAACATAAAAAATATGGATAGTTTGGTAGTTAAATACTTGTAAGCACAGGGGGAAATCAAAGTTGAATTGAACACAGTTTTTGTCTCCAAAAGCATCTCATAGTATGAAAAAACATACATGTTGTTAATCAGAAGCTGGTTAAAAAATGGCAGTAATAAGCATCTTATGATCTTTAGTTTTTTTATAGGGTATGTAAACCCTGTCTATAAAGAGAGCCCTATTTATCTATTGTCAAGGAATATAGCGATTAAGAAACTCCTGATTCAGCTCTTAATTCAGCAGAGCTCAATATCCCCTTGTAACTGCGTTCTCCATGTGAATGAGTTTTCTGCTGTGTGTAACCACACCCCCTCCTTTCATTGACTTCCTCTCGCCACAGCCAACCGCAGAGGTCTCCGAATAGCTTTCATCTGTACATGCTCATAGATAGGAACAGGCTTTTTACTTAATGAAAAGAGAGAGGGATTTCACACACTCTTTATAGTGTGTGATGTCATTTGGGGC
Source organism: Pipa parva (assembly GCA_019650415.1). Taxonomy (NCBI): domain Eukaryota; kingdom Metazoa; phylum Chordata; class Amphibia; order Anura; family Pipidae; genus Pipa; species Pipa parva. The sequence goes on from WMED01006940.1 coordinate 13,480, forward strand.
TGGGCTTATCAGCACTATACAGGAAGAGCCTGTACACAGAATGGCTGTGGGAGCAGGGCTGTTTAAACAAAAGGCAAGCACTACTGATCCCATAATCATTTTTACATTTTAAGGTTTAAGTTGGCTTTCTATATGTATGTATTCGTGTCAAATATAAACAATGTTTTATTCAAACTTTTCATACCCTTTAAATTACCATGCAGTACTGCATGGTATAGGGTTTTTAAAAAATTCATTAAACTATATATTTTTGAAATTAATGATCATTTCCAAATAAGAGCCTAATACCTGTTAAGGCAGCGGTTCTCAACCTTTATGAGACCACGACCCCCGGCGCTGACATCACCGCGCCGCGCATGATGACGTTTCGGCCGAACATAATCACGTACGCGCGTCACGTGACGTTCGGCCGAAACGTCATCACGTACACGTGTCATGTGGTTATGTTCGGCCGAAATGTCATTGCGTCACGTGGTGATGTTTTCAGCCGACTTCACCCCGCAGGAACCCTTATAAGAAGGGTTCCTGCGGGTGCTTCTGGGTGCCAGAGCGGTTCTCGACCCCAGTGGGATGGCCTCGCGACCCCCAGGTTGAGAACCGCTGTGTTAAGGGCATAAGTGTGAAATTTGAAGAACTAAATTATAGTAAAAAAAAAACAAAAAAAAGGAAATAGCAGAGTGGTCATGTGGGTGCACTGATACAACTAAGGTAATTGTTAGGGTAGTGTAATATATTATTGAACATCTCTTTTTAATTTTTATTAATGGAGCACAATAATTGTTAGAGTAGTGTAATATATTTGTTAACATCTCCTATTAATTTTTATTAATAAAGCACAATTGTGGGCCCAGTATATCCAGTATGGCAACAAAATATTTATTTTTCAATCCCGGAAAATGAGGTAGTTTTTAGACAGCTTTCCAAGAATAGGAAGCCTGAACTTGTATAGTTAAACTGTAATTGTCCAAATTAGTCTGATGGCCAGATGTCATACATTTTTGCATTTACATTTTTTCTAATTCATTTCTTTCAATTTAATGATTTACATTTAGTTTAATCTTTCCTTCCCTAACAGTGTATGAATGTATTTTGCATGATCTTAGTTGAGGCAAATGTTTGTTTCAACATGAATTGTTTTTTTTATGCAGTATTACTGTAAAAGATACATTTTCACCCCCAGTCAGTAGAACTGGCCATTTTTCTGTATTTTGGGTTGGGGGAAGAGTATTTTATGTATAGAGGATATTAGGGCTGAGCTCCAATAATAACATATTGGCTGTAGGTAGAGACACATAACCAGTTGGTCATGGAAATGTCTATTTGTTTAAAGGAACACTCTGGCCAAAATTGAAAAAAAATGCATGTGTTAGTAAATATGAATTACTAACTTTAATTAAATGCATTTTATTTTCAATTTTGCCCCTAAAGAGAAATAACTTTCCTGTGTAGAAGCACTTCCTTGTTTAGGATTCCATCGCCGACTCTGTGTCCTGGAGCATTAAATCTTCACACCTGCGATCCTCTGCTTTCACTGTGCAGCCCCGGTGCCGGCATCTCCTAATAGTCACATGGGATAGCGCCGCATCATCAACCTGTCTCCCCTTGATGATGTGGAGCTCTCCCATGTGACTATTAGGAGATGACGGCACCGGGGCTGCACAGTGAAAGCAGAGGATCGCGGCTGTAAAGATTTACAGCTCCAGGATACCTTAGAGTCGGCGGCACAGATGAAGATTGAATCCTAAACAAGTAAGTGCTTCTAAACAGGAAAGTTATTTCTCTTTAGGGGCAAAATTGAAAATAAAATGCATTTAATAAAAGTTAGTAATTCATATTTACTAACACATGCATTTTTTTTTTTCAATTTTGGCCGGAGTGTTCCTTTAAACAGGCCTAATAATGCTCTGTTGGTCAGGATTTAATCGTAAAGTCCATATTTTTTTTTAAATCTACTTAATTAGAAGTAGATTATTGGTGCTGCTGGTTTTCCATTTATGACTATAGTTCACTTGAGATAATGTAATTACATGGTGTTGCTTTTGTATGTGCAATAATGCATTGTGGAATGTTGTTTTGGTCCATAATAAGTCAAAGATTATTCCAATTTTTTTAGTCTTATAGACTAACCTCATTGAAAATTATTTCATTATATTAGAATACATGTGGGGTATTTATAATTGAATTTATCTTGCTGATTTTTCTTTAGTAGTTTGAACTGACATTTGCAAAAGAGGTATACCTGTTGTATAGAGTTCCTTTTGTCCTTCCAGAGTAACTAAAAAAATAATTAAAAATGTCTTTGGGCTACTCACTGCAATATCTGTTAAAAATGGTTAATTACAATTAGATTTTGCCTCCAATCAAAATAGACACACTCTGTACAACTATCTCTATTGTCCAAGGTATTAAATCATATCTCTAAATAAAAGTATGTTATCTAAAATGGGAAAATAAATAGTTCTCTTAAAAAATCTAACCTTTTCACTTTTTTAGGAGCAAGGTGGAGATTTTTACACTTTAGATTCCTAAGTAAAATTAAAAGAAAGATGAAGCTAATTGTATTATTTAAAAAAACAAAACAAACTCCAATTGGCTATTTGATATCAGTGTCAAAATATTATTTGTGTATGATGGATGATTTCTACAATAAATGTATCCAAGCACATCAGTGGGAAAGCCACAATAGTGTTTACTGTCTTAGTGACTGCCTCTGACCTGAGCTGAAACATCAACAGACTTTGCTACCATGCTTTAAAGTAGAAACACAGACTGCAAACTATCTTAGACTCCTTAGAAAGTACTGTCCAGGCCTTCAGTGTAGGTCCACAAAATAGAATAAAGGCAGGAGCTACTGGGATGAAGTGAAATTGGTATTGTTAACTACCTATTTATTCATTGGTTATATATTTTTTTTTTGCCTCTGTATGGCTGTGATGAAGGCAAGAGGGGAGGCCGGCATATGAACTGTATTTTGTACTTTATGCATTGACATGTATTTTCCAGACCCAGGAGTGCTCGCCAACTTTTTTTTTTTTTTTTGCTTATTTGTTTAGTCATTTTGGGACAGTACCCAGGAATATGATTATTTAAGGTGGTGGATTTTTTTTTTTGCTATTTATTTATTCATAGGTTATACATGCTACCATGTTTTGCACTTGGTTAATTATTGTATGTCTCTAATATCAATACACTGGAGTGCTCATGTTAATTAAATAATAAAATATATGTGTTTTTTTTTTTTTTTTAGCAATATTTTTTTTATATATATATATATATATATAGATTAAAGTAAAAATGACAATGTTGAAAAAAAATTAAGCCGCCATGTATGCTGTCATTATCTAAAAAAACATATTTCCATTTAGGAGCCTTAGACAAATGTCTTTTACACAGTAAAGATACTGTATGTGCTTATTACCTTCATATGGCATACAGCTGTGTCATCTTGCAGTCCTTATGAGGTGACATACAGTGTTATGGAGATTATTTGCATATTCTGTATCTTAAATTGTAATGAAAAAGAAGTAGATTAATCCTGAAAGAGCAATAAAATCAGATAACAAACTCATGGCTTGGTGTAGTTAGTGCTCCTCGTTGCCTCACTTATTGTAACTGTATGCTTTCTGGTTTTAATATTTATGATTATTAGTTTGCTGTTAAGACATTTCTTCCTGACATCTTCATTATCTTTTATGTCTGCAAAGCTGCCATTCTATTGCCAGTCACTGTTTAAAGCAGATGGCGCTCCTATAAAAAGGTTTCCATAACATCGTCCTATGTTAAAGTGTTCATGAACATTGTAAAATAATAGCAATAAATTATGTGAATAATATAGCTATGTAAAAATATTTTTGGTAGTATACTTGGTAGCATCACCGTGTAAACTCGAAAGGGAATCCCCATTTTTTGATATACACTCGTAATAAATGATTTACCCATCCGTTCATTCATTACATCCAAAAAATGCAGATTATGAATATGGTAATCAAGGGTAAACTTAATCGTAGGATTAATGTCATTCAATGATGTAACCATACCCAATAGTTGAGTTTCAGTACCAACCCACGTGAAAAAGGTATCATCAATGTAACGACGATAATTGCAAATAAGACAGTGAAATGAAGCCTAATTGAAAATATGTTCACATGCATAAAGATATTGGCATATGCAGGAGCCATGTTGGCCCCCATTGCACAGCCCTGTAGCTGCTGGTAATAATGGTCCTCAAATTTAAAATAGTTGTGAGTGAGAACTCTCACCCCAATTGAGATGGCAAATCCTGGAAAGGGTGGTTATTAATCCACCGAAAGTTTTAAAGAAGAAACTCTTACAGAGGGAGAGTTTCTGGATTTGTCAGCTACTGTGCGACTAAGGCTCCTAGAGGTTTGAATGTAGAATTCAGTTTACATTGTTTTCTCTAAATCAGGGGTCTCAAACTCGCGGCCCGCGGGCCATTTGCAGCCCTCGGGACCCTAGTTTGTGGCCCCCGGTCCAGCGCTGGATCTGGCACAGAGGGATTCCTGGCTGACTCCCTCCGTGCAAAGAGGAGGGCTCCT
>WMED01006941.1:0-12321 GCA_019650415.1 Pipa parva
TATTAGTGCTTTTATTTTTTGCGCCCCTTCACAGATAGTCGTTTAATCTGGACTATGTTTATCTGTTTATTTTTGTATGACTTTTGGTGCTCCAGGAAGAAGTTTGAATATAATTACAGCAGAATGAACAAAATTAATATATTCATCAATGACGCATGGCAACTCCCACTTACCTTTACTCATAATGCCCATTAGCACCATCAGTTAATATTATATTAAATAATAGTTTGAGAGGATATCATAAAATAAGTGTATTAATCTTATCTATGGATTATTTGTGTGTTTGTATCCAACCCTGGTATTGCAGATATTTCATCTCTATATTGTTTTTAAAGTTACAGGTATGGGTAGAGTCTGAGTTAACACCACATACCTTTAACTCAGCTTTATTAAGGGCACATGCAGCAGGGATAATTATAATTAAGTTGAAACTCCATGCTACATGTAAAAAAAAAAATGTAGCCCAAATCTGAGATGATTTAGTATTGTTTTTGTTTACGTTGTTGAGTTGGAAACCCAAGCACAGGTCAACATTTTATCCCTTTAAGCCTTCAAACCAATAAAAAACAAATGCTGTTCAACTCTATGCTATTTGGTTGCCTAGCAACTAATGAAATTGAATTCTGTGAAACTCAGTTTGGCAGGACAGCGAGTACAGGAATCAATCTCTAAGAAAGTTTCTTCTGCTCACACAATCACAAAAACTACCCAGAAACATGGGAGAATTATGGTTCATTAGTAGTGTTGAGCGATGATATCAAGAAAAGTTGGTAAGATTATTACAATTATCGGGTGTTATTGTTGATCCGATGATTTTTTGCAAAAATCGTACCGATTGTGATCACTCGATATATCAAGCAAAGATGAGCCAGCAATATAAACCATGGCCAGCAACAGTGCAGTTATAGTTTAAAATCCAATTATTTCCCTATGGAAGTAATTAGGTATAACACCCAGCTGTAAACCCACTTACAGTGAAAAGCATTCCTTAGCAATAGACTATGCCTCAGTCTTAAACTTATTAGGCAGCCACTGAACCAGAACAAAATCACATGAAGGGGCTAGGCTGCTGAGAAAAGATAATTATGGTGTTTTGTACAATTAGTCTGTTTTTACAGCTGTCCACTGCACTCAGAAACATTATATTGAATGTCCCTCTAAACCATAACCAGAAAAAGTGCAAGGCTTGGTTATGCCCTTAAATCCAATTACTTCCATATGGAGGTAATTAGGTAAGCCCAGCTCTTAGCCAAAAGGCCAAAAGCTAAACCCACTTTCACTGATGATCATTAAAGGGAGCAGGGTCCATTTTATAAGCAGCTAAAAAACTCAGGTAGCCTATAAAGTCACGTATTATTATGCCTAGGGAGAGCAAAAACGAAAGACAAGAGAGTATAGGTGATAGCCACTGATGCTGGCTATAGTAATAATTGTAATTGTCATTGGTTTCAAAAATCGTTAATTTTTCTGATGCCATTCCAACTACAAACGTTTGTAGTTTGAGTGTGTCAAATGACAGCATACTTGTTTGTTTCCCCACACAGCTGGCAGATCAGAGGCAGTCTTAAGTGGTGGACTAAGGATATACAAGAGTGGGCGGATCACAGTGTGTAATCTTTGTGTTACAAGACGCAGTCCTATGGCTCATGTACCAAGCAAGTTGTGATCAGTTGGGCCTCCAAATTTATTTAAGTATTGAACACTGCTTTAATGTTGTGCTCAAGCTTTGATTTGGCTGGCATTTTACCTGTGTACATGTTTCTATGACCCTTCATATGTCCTCAGCCTCCTGGATCACAATTCTGGTGTTTCTTCATCTTTACACTATTCCTGCACCTGTGAATTGCAGTTCTGGTGTTCTAACGCTACAGTTCTGTTGGTCCCGCTCCATGAGCTTCAGTAAGTTGCAGTTCCTCTGTTCCTATTTCAAGGTGACTTTGTGTGCTCCTTTCCAATTGTTACTGCTCTGGACTGTAACCTGTGATTTCTCTTGAAGCAAAGCCGATACTTTACTGTTGGGATTAACGGTGAATAATGGATGCTCTTTAAACTCTGCACTCAAAGATTAACCAGCTCTGACCCCACTGTGGCAAGAAGATTCACCTCACAACAACTTGGGGGCTAGTTCACCATTATGCGTAGTGAGCTGCGAAGCCTTTGGCTCACTTCACACATGGTGTTATGCGCCCCCCGCTGATGTCCTGCACGCGGACATCAGCGGGCACATTAAAGGAATTTCAGTCTCAGCAAGGAGACTCGAGTGTTCTTGCCGAGACTTAAATTCCTTTAATGCGCTCGCTGATGTCCGCGTGCAGGACATCAGCGGGGGGGGTGCATAACACCATGTGCGAAGTGAGCCGAAGGCTTCGCAGCTCACTACGCACAATGGTGAATTGGCCCCTTGATCTTAACTTTTGCACCTACCTGCCCACACTGCCTTTAGTCCTGCATCACCCACTTCTACCTAAAGAAAGTCCACGACATATTCTGACATCTTAGATTTATAATCACATAAGAAATAAGTGAATGTTAGAAACAACAGTAATTAGATCATTTCACTTCTAATAATGCAGAAATGTTTAAGCCCCCGGGTTTTTCTATTAAATAATGCCTAATTCAATTACCAAATTCCTTATATGTTAAGACATTATCGTACACTTCCTGTTAGCTTTGATATATTAAACATTTAAATAATCCCATGTTTCTTAGCGCTACATGTTCTACCTCCAGATGCATAAATCTACATAATGTAATTCAGCTGATGTCAACCTTTGCCTTGTGGAAAGTTGATGTACACATTGTATGTGTGTTCTTTATTAATAATTGTTCAATGAATATTCCTCTTTTGTTGGTTATCTGTTATGCTAAATAAAATGTTTATTAAACAGAAAACAAGATATGCGTAAAACCAATGTAAACCTGACACTTGCGTCATTAAACTGAAGGAAGATAAATACTAACGTTCACTGAGAAATATTGCATTATACAAGAAATAGCAATTATACTGTGAACTAAATGTAATTAGAATCACACCAACTAAGTTAGACTTTTACATGCTTGAATTTATCTCCATTGTCTGCATGGAGTATAAAACTTTATGTGACTCCCCTGCTATAAAAAAACAGGTTAAAATGTAGGGGATCCACGGGTTATTGGTTCTAAAATCCAATGCTGAAGCTGACAGTAACTTTTGTAGACACATGCACCTAAATATAGATATGCTTTGGATATCATAGGGGTTCCATTTATTAGGTGTTTATGTTGTTTCTACTGGTTCTACGGGTAACTACAGGGGTAGCTGCAGTTTGGGCATGCCTGAGCCCTTAGAGGCAGCTATGACTGCTTCAACAGAGAGGAGTTTAGTTAGGCCACTGTTGTTGTTATGGAAGTATGGATGTGTATAGTATGGAGCAAGCTATCAGTTTGTAAAGGAGTTTGGAGTCCAGGAAAAAGAACTACTATGTATGTAACAAGCATAGACTATGATATTATGTACTTGATACTAAGGTGATACAGTGCAAGAGACACATGCTTGTTTGACAACAGAGTTTAGATTTGGACTTCAAATTCAAAAACTCATTTTTATGTTTTGTGAAACTAGTATTAATTCAACAAAATCTTACACTGCCAATCCAACAGGATCCAATGACTTCAGAAAAAAAATCAGTAATTGATACATAGTAACATAGAGCATAAGTGAGCAAAGTGTCCAAATAACTTGGAACAAACTATCTGAACAGCTGAAAGCCAACAACAAAGTAACCCCAAACAGAAAAATCAGTAAAATCAGTAAACTGAAAAAAAATAAAGTTAAAAAGCCGTTACCAGCAAAAAATGAACCTCTTCATTGTCAGAGCTATAGCAGAGCCGTTGAGTCCTCAACCAAGCCACAAACACAACCACTAATCTGCTAGAAATTAGCAAGGTTTTTAGCCCCTTCTATGCCCCAAAATACAGGGATCCAAGCCCTCTAATTGCTAGCCTAATAACTAAATGTACACCTTCTATATGATCTATGCAGAAGGCAAGGCAATGTTGTCAAAGTGAGACAGAACATGTGTGTGAAGCTTACATTTAGCAGTAAGGATAACAACTGGCAAAGCAAAAAAATTAAAAAGGGGGTTTCAAGCCCTCATATGATTATGCTGCAATTAAGAGATTTTGGTAAAAAAAAAAAAATAGAAAATAGATGTCAATCTTCTCAAATTTTGAGTTTGAATTTGTCTATTTATTGTCCATTTTTGACCAATTTTTCAATTTTTGCAAATTTCACTCCTAGAGGCTTATTGGCCATGACTAAGTGCCAACGCACAAAATGCGTAGGCTTATTCTTTGTTTTTTAATCTGTGTCAATTTTAACTACCTATGTGGTATCAATAAAATGTTTTTTTACTATCGCATGGAGTGCTGGAGAATTGTGTTTTAAAAGTGAGAATTCAACTGCCGAATTCTCAAAAAGCAGATTTGCGTAGCAAATCCTCGACTGTGACAATTTTAAAATCACGACTACAATAATATTCCCATAATGAATTTATGATTGCGACCAACTTTAGTTGGTGAATTCACACATTTATGCAACAATTCCGACCCCCCTAGATTTTATGAAAAGGCTGAATAGAACACATTTAACAGTTGATAAATGCAATATTTCAGACAACACAGCAAAAAATGTTTTATTTTAAAGGCTTTGCCCCTTTCCAGTTCCAAAAATAAAATAACAAACAGTCACAGTGTTCAGCTCATTGTCTGAAGTGCAGATACAGAAATGATTTCATTGTTAATGAATTATGATTTCAAAGTGCACTTTTCACTTTACAGAATATTAGGAGTGTAGGACTGAGACACATTGGCCCACAAGAAAAACTAAGCCCAAGGGCTCCCCATCTAATAATAAATTATATTTTTACTGCATACAGTAAAGCTGCAATACTAAATGCTACAGAAATGATTAAGTGATACATAAAATAATTTAGATTATCCACAAACTCTATAAGAAGTAGATCAGTTGCTTTCAATGCATATTTTATCTCCCCCCCACAGACACACATGATCCATATCTTTTTTTATTCCCAAACACATATAAATGCCCTGAATTCTAACTCCCCAACTCAATACCCCATATCCTTTTAAATTTTCCAACAAGCATAAATTCCCCATATCCCTTTAAGTTGCTGATGCCCAAAAATTCTCTATAACCCTTTAATCCCCAACCCATCCAAAATTCCCCATATCTCTACAAATCCCCCACAAACACACACTGTAAATACACTCTTTATTTTTCTCTAGACCACACCAGCTCCATTTCTCCCTTCCCATCTGCCATGAGATTAAAGACAGCATTGGCTCCATATTCTTTTCTCAGGCCTCGGACCCAGCGTCATCCTCGGCCTGAAAAAAGACAGAGGAGCCAACGCTGTCTTCATTTAACTGCATGGCACACAGGAAGGGAGAATTTAATGTATAGAAAACGCCCCCACTGGGCCCAGCAGTATTGGGTAGTCAGAGACAGATTAAGCTGTTGCCTCCAATCCTATCATGAGTTGAGGGCTACAGAATCTATGAAGTAGGAAACAGGATTGATTAGGATAAGTAAGCTCTTCTGGCAATTACACTAAACTAGTTTTCCTTATGCTTTATTCACATGTATCGCATGTTCATTTGTGTTAGTTTAACTGGTTTCTAATTTCTTTGTATTCCTAAATTAATCTTCTGTCTTTTAATCACTTACTTCCTTGTTTTTTTATAATTGAAACATCATTCCTTCACTGGATTATTAAAAGGGTAACATAAGGTGCTTATATATTCCCATTTCCTTCAATCTCTGGACTCCACCATGTGCATAGCAAGTAAGTTATATAAGGATATCTTTTATACAAACGTTTGTACATCTTTCTCTTCCTCCACCCTATTTTATCAGTAAAGAAGGGGTCACCAAATAAAATGTTTATTTTGCAGAGGATAGGGGTTCACATGATTTCTTATGGACACTCCTTCGGTAGTCTCTAGACCCTGAGCCTAGTGTGAAGTAATGGGGCCAAAGGATCTCTATAGTTATATCCCCTACTCTCCACAGGGGATATAACTAAATAGGGTTATTATAGGCTTATTTTTCTATCATTAACTGAAGTATACCCTGGTTGAAATTACATGATTTAGCTAAAGGCTCAACCATGGCATCTTCCCAAACCAACAAAGGAAAGCCTTTTTACTCCTACTTATGATTATCCAGTTCATTGGGTTTCCATAGGTCTAAAATGAATATTAATTTATTTAAAAAAAAAGAAAAACTAGCACAGTTATGTTTAGTACATTATCATAAAAAGTAATGCAATTAAATAGCCATCATGGTGCATACTGTAGTTGTCTTATAAAAACATTGACTTCCACACTTTCATCTCACCAAAATCAGTTAATAAAGATATTATTGTAAACAAATAAGAATTTTGGAGAAAAGTAAACAAAAGTCAACCAGTTGTACCATTTTATTTATTTATTTTTAGTATATATATATATATTGAAATATAAACTATGGTGCTCTCATTATTGTATGGTTTATATTCCAATACATTTTCAGCCTAGATTACAACAAATCAAAACATAATACTGATAAAATGGTTCTCATTTATATTCATTTGATTCTGAATATTCCATTAAGCAAAACAGGCACTTCTACCAATTTGTCTAATGCTTCATTACATGTCAGCAATGCTCTATTGCCCCCTGGCTTTGCAGGGATTAATAATTATGCTAAATTTAATTTTCTTATCATTTTCCTTTCCACGCTGTAGATTTAAAAATTAAGTCAACGAAAGTAAATCAATTTTGGCAAAAAAAAGGAAGGGAAAAAAAAATAATAATTTGCATATGCATTATATTGAGAACTTGGACTAATTTTTCATCAAGCAGAATAAAAATACATTTTTTTTAATTACTTTGTTTTTATATTATGCATGAAATTTACAATAATTGAATAGGATTTCATGTTTTCAAACTTCTTTAGAAAGATAGCCTTCAGGGATTTTTTACTGTTTTTTTTATTAGTTCTCATGATTAAATTAAATAATAATACATATGAGTTTTGGTATATTCCATAGAAGATACAAACAAAAAGTTTGTGTTTGTCTGATAAATTATTTTTTTAAATGTTTTTAAAGTCACAAAATAAACAGGGAAACATACCCATAGCCTAAAATGGATTAGTTTTTGATGTTAACAAAATCTCCCTATTCCTGGTACATCTCCTGCAAAAAATCTCACTCCCCTCTTACTTATCATACATAAGCAGATTTGTTTAGTGAGAAAATTTTGAAGGAGACTGGGTAACCTCTATGAGGTCATCCATCCCTCCCACTCATATAAATTGGGCTAATCTTAAAAGAAGGGCCTGTATGTCATTCAGGAATGTATTCAAATTCATGTGCATGCACCTGCCCTGACAAACATAGAAAATTGGTTTTGTTACTAGAAGGATAAAGAAAGAGAAAGCAGCCTTGGCAGCATATACTCCTGGGGTTTACACCTGTTTTTACATTGAAATGAACAGTGATCTATGTGCCAGATGCCAAATTAAGACCTTCACTGTCTATATGCAAATGGTACAGGGAAATTTGCACAACCAATGCAATATAGAACACACAGTAAAGAATTGTATGGGGAGAAAGCATGATATACAAATAAAAAATAAAAAGAATGATAAAGTGTAACAAGTTAGTTAAATGCAAAAATGCAAAAAGGCAGATATAGAAATAAATTAATGGGATAGGAAGAAGATAAAATCTCAACTCAATTTTCAACTGATAATTTTAGAATACAGTAAAGTATGTGAATCAAGGAGTCCAGTGTAAAATTAAAAAAATAGTAGTCAATTGGCATATTAATTAAGGTTGAAAAAAAGGATACATTTAGAATAAAACATCCTTATGTAAGTTCAGGAGAAAGAACTAGACAACTGACAATTTAGACTTAGTTAGAAATGTCCTTCCTGATCATATTGTTGGTGGCAAAACTACCTCCTGCACTGATTCAGATCTCAACTAAAAATAAAATTACTGCAATGAAAGGCATCCAGTCCATTTTGAAGCCAGACAAAATATTGTGCATTGCTGTCCTCCTTTTGTAAGGAACTGTGTAGTTTAAGAACATTTACAGTAAAAATGTGGCGGTGAAGAACATCATCTCTTCCAGGCTCATAAGGGCAACATGCTACAGGGAGATATATTGAATATACAAATCCTTGTACTTGATAAGGGAAAGGAACACTGCAAACATAAGTAAGAGATAAAAAATAATGTAGAAAATGAATGCATTGAATAGCAAAGGTTTGATTTGTGTTGGGCCTATCTGGACCTTAATCACAGAAAAAAACTTTGCACTTACATTATAAATATTCATGTATATAGCTTGCTTAAACTAAAGTTAAAGTAACCAGGTTCCTTTCACATTAGAACGTGCAGAATTGGTTAGTTTGAAAATATTTGGCAATGTTGGAAATATATGGGATAGAATATCTAGAGAATGACCCGTTAGACCCGTTGGTCTATGATATATTTGTCAGGTGATATTTATATTAATATTATGCAATTTTGATCAATTTCTTTCTAATTTCATCACAGAACATTCCTGAGTATTTTTTTTAAAGGAACAGTTTAGTCACAACCGGTTATTTGCCTATCTATTTGGCACTGTTAAATAAAAGTTAAATGATTATGGCAATATATATTATTTAGAAAGTTCAATCCTTTTCAGTTGACATCAAATTTATTACTGAATCTCCTTCTCTGTCTCTCTCACCTATTTCCTAACCCGCAGTTCAGTTTGGAATCTCAACTCAGTGAATCAACAAAAAATACTATTTGAGTCTTATCTGTTCCTTTAAGCTGTAGCAGAATCTGTTATAAAAATTTTCATTCCTATCATACAGCCATAGACCTGAGGTCACAGCATAACTCCGCACGACTAAATTCGGATCAGAGTTTCATAGCCTCAACATATGGGATGAGAAAAATCATACATATTCAAATATGATAAATGGGGACTTGGCTCGTATTATTATATCCAGAATATTTGCATGACACACCAAAACAAAAAAAAAATGCTCAGGGATTTTAAGGGAGATGAAAAGACAGTGAAAGAACATTCGTTTATACAATACAACAAGGGACTAATGGGATGGGTGCTTTGTATAGAAACATTCCAAATTCAGAAGTCTGTAGACAGTTTATAATGTTTACTCAAAGTATAAATAATATATAGATAGTGTACAGTGTAATTTCTCATTTGTTCTTTTCATTGCAAGTGCGAGGCCTTTCTCTTTTTTGCGTTCATGACTTATTCTTTGTTGATTGTTGCTATATTTTCTAGAGTTAAAACAAAGTGCTTTAGGGCATATGTTTATTGCCTTTCTAATCTGCATATTGTTCTACAGAGACTGCAAGCTGCTAGCAAGTTCACTGCTTTCATCAAGGGATTTCTAATGGGATTTTGAAGTGCTCCGATCTTGCATTTTTATTTGCATATATTTATTGGCATTGGCATTAATAGTATCAGGATTCATAATGAAAATATAAACTTTTTGTTGAAAAACTCCCTTTTTTATTTCTGGCTATTTACTTCAATTGAAAAATGCAGCTTTCTTGAATTTGTATCTAATTTGGATGGTCAAACGCATTTGGTGGATCACACTAAAGAACTCACCACTCCCTCACCCCACTCACAGTCAACAACAAAGATGGCCATGGATGGCTTATGCAGAAAACATGAACCATCTTTGTTAAAGTGATTGGGCAACCAGCTGGACCTGTGTAGTAGGTTGTCCTGCCTGCTCTAGAAATGGAAATTATCCTAAAATTCAGAGGCTCCATGCCATTCAGCAATGCTGCTTTCTCTTTACATATTAGTTAATATGGAAAATGGTTATATTGCTGTATATTTAACATGCTTAACTACATTATATTACACAGAAGCCACAACTGATTCCCACCAAAATGAACGGTGAACTTTGTACTCTACCCTATAATTGTACGGATAGATTGGTCCTAGAGAGATGCCATGCTTCATTTAAAAGCTAATCTACTGATTTCAAGTGGAGGTTCAGCCCATTTTTTCCAGTTTGTTGGATAGACTGAGCTAAATGTTCTTTTTTTATGTAAGCTTACATTGTAAGCTCTATGGGGCAGGGACTTCCATCTTCTTGTATCAATCACAACCTGGCACTTAAAGTGATTTTATGCTTGTAAGTTACTCTCTTTTACTGTGTAATGCACTTTTCCCATGTCTGTATTACCATATATTTGTATTGGTAAATTATATAGCACTATGTAAATTTGTGGCACTTATAAATAAAATTATACATACATACATACATACAGTACATGTGATTAAACAGAATTGTTACATTATTTTGAATGGAAGCTGTGTCCTAGGAAGATAGATATCAAAAGATCAGAAAACAAAGAGAAAAGAGGAAAATGTTGTTATATAATTTGCTAATCCAAGAACTGCTAACACCCATAGCTAGCAAAGGAACTTAAGTGGAGTTCCCAGATGGTATATGGTTTTCTCTTAGCATTTAGAGGGAACTGTGAAATCCATTTTCTCTAATTACCAAACAAATAAACTTTATGCATATCTAAATAATCATCATGTATGTAACTGTTTTTAGATTCCTAGAAAAGTCTTGTATCCTTCTGGTCTCTGTTGCTGTATTTATCACTACATCAGTTGAAAGCATATTTTATCTTACCTTTTTTTGTACATTTTTTGTTTCCACCTTACAAATTCAGATTGTGTACTCTGGCTTTGCCAATGGAAATATTTCTCATCTGAATTTCCTATGTTTTGAACCAAACATTAGAAATATTTTTTCTGCATTTGTCTTAAGGTAAAATAAAGCAGGGCGGAATTTCAACAGGGTCAAGAAGTGTTGTTGGCACAGCTCAACTCAGCTTTTGGTCACGTGATTGTATCATGTGACCCATGATTTACCAGTAGCAATACAGTGCTATCAGTAAATTGCAGGTAAATCTGAGGATTTTGTTGGGGAGGGCAGAAAATATTTTAGAAATTCAGCACTAAAATAATTGAGATAACATTAATACAGGTTAATTATATAGGTAACAACATTAATTAGGTTGCTCATTAATACAGTCATTCCAAAACTTAAATATTATTGTATTTGTCCAGTTTATCCAATTTGGCACAATTATATCAAAAGTGTTAGGATTATTTTGAGCCACTGTAATTAATGTCACACATTGAATTCATATCTGTCTGGCATTTGTGGAAAGTCAATGTAATTAAAAAAAAGTATTTATTACATCTAGACTTGGGAATGAATAATTGAATGGATGCTTAGAGACATGACTTTTTTTTCCTAGGAATGTTTCTCAGACAAAAGTGTAGATGAATCGATTCAGACAACTTTTCTTAATAAATTAATGATCCAGTTTCTTATGATTAGATTATGTATGGTTTCATCTTTCTTCTTTCAGTTTCAATGACTTGTGGCTCAACACCCCAAAATCCTGTATCACCAAGTAATTGAGTTGCATTCCCAGCACTAGGTGCAGAATTGTTGCAGGTCATGCAATGTAAATTTAGGTTAAAGTAAATGCTTTTTCCTGATATTTAAAAGATATTAGTAAATCTTGGTATTAAAGTTTGGACTGACTATCCAATTTACAAATATAAGACTGTGAAAACATTTATGCCCATCATAAAGACTTCAGTCCTACTTGACACAATTGTAGAAAACTCTTTTCTATCAACAATTATACCATGTGTCACAGCAAATGGATTTAAAGCCAAACATCCAGTGACAAAGCAAAGCCAAGGAACTACCAAAACACAGTTAAATGCCAAGTGCCTCATTCCAAAATCAAGTAATCAATAACCAATTACTATTTAACTTCTCCTTGTTAAGTTGGTGGGACTGGTTTGGGCAATCAACCAGGTACCAGTTATTAACCAGGATAGGCCTTTTGGACCCCCACTATTTCTTGTGTTTGTATTGGAGAGTAATGAATAAAAAAAGGTATCCTCTGGATGTCATAATGTCTCCCTGCATGAGGGGCAATGAAGGTAGAAACAACTGGGTATGTTGCAGCACATCTTATGCAAAATGTAGAAGTTGCCATCAATACATCATGGGGTTGCCAAAACACTGGTATGTCTAATTTGAAATAGGGCCAAAATCCCAAAACATGTTGTGATGGTACACCAATAAATTCACAGTGGTTAAGCTACCTCACTGTACTGTTTCTTCTTGTCCATTTATTGAGGAGCTTAGGCAGAACCAACAAGAAATGATAGCTGCAAAATTTA
>WMED01006942.1:1536-16228 GCA_019650415.1 Pipa parva
GAATCAACTTGTCAGTCATAAACATGACGCTTCCTCTTAACTTCCCAACCCAACACCAGAAAGAAGTGTCAGGCTGACAGGGAAGATGACAGAGAGAAACGCTGTATAAAGGTAAATTTTTAAAATATATCTATAGTTAAAAAAACTTATTTCATTTATTCTGTAATCAAGTTTTGAGGTGATAGAAGGAAAAACAGAAAATCAAGCTGTTTTGCAATTTTTGCATTGTATTCAGAATGCTGTTGGCAATACCTTATAGATGCATGTTCTACTTTTAGTAAAATTAATCATAGATTGCATCTTTACATATGGATGGCTGCAGGGATGCCTGCATAAGTATAGGGCTATTATTATTACAGGGCAGGAGTTTTTTTTTAAAGTTTTTATGTATTTATGTTTATGTTTTGGGTTTATTGGTAAAGCCACACATTTACATGAATATTCTAATTTGTTTAATATAAACTGTATGTCATTTTAGTGCATTAGACATTTCCTGGGCACTATGTAATAGTATTAAAGAAACTGGTCTTTATACAAAGGTTCTAAATATACACTGTATTATAACTGCCATTATATTGTGCCTGGTTACTGCACAATACTATACCATGCTCCATTAATATACTCTACCCAATTAGATCGAGGGTTATTCACTAAGGTGTGAATTCGACTTTTGAATTCGCAAACAGCGGATTCCCATAGTAAATCCTCTACAATTTCCCCATTGTAAAGTTGCGACAATTTTTTAAAGTTAAGATTGTGACAATATTCTCATTATAAAGACGCTACTGCAACAGTAGCAGCCTATTGCGACTATCTTTATCTGGAGAATTCGCACCTATACGCAACACTTTGGACTTTAGTGAATAACCCCCTTTATCCACCACATAAACTGTTCCTTAAACACAGAGCAGGGGAGTACATTTAATAATTTACATACAGCAGCTTAATGATAAGTCAATAGTATGCTATCCAAAGCTCCACCAGTGGTTTCAGCATCTGAAAGAGAACCAAAAACCAGGCCTGGGTAACCAGATATTTACATACATCATGTCTGAATACTCGAATGCTGTTTAGTGTGCATTCAACAGGCAGGTGCTAAGAAACTCTGAGTTTAAGTCCTCCAGTAGATGCCCAAACAGCTGTTGAGCTGGGGATTTTACACTGTTCCAAGGTTCCACACATTCCTGCCATGATGCAG
This sequence comes from Pipa parva, assembly GCA_019650415.1. NCBI lineage: Eukaryota > Metazoa > Chordata > Amphibia > Anura > Pipidae > Pipa > Pipa parva. Next base: position 2,735 of record WMED01006942.1, read on the forward strand.
CATGTAATACACAACACAATAGCAAAGAAAACAGGAGACAATAGCTAGAAAATGTGATGAATTTATTCACAAGTGAAACATGTTTTGAGTATCAACATAGTCTATCATCAAGTGCTTGATAAGTCTCTATTTGAAGGGTGATGTTGGCATGTATGCACTATTAGTATTGCCAAATTATTGTCCTAAATTCGTATATATGCTTGCATGAATGATACACTGCATTGGTTTTTGGTAATGAGTTTCAGAGCTAAATAGCTATGCTGTTCACTCCTTTAATGCTGGCCACTAGTGAGGATAGGGTAGGTTTACTTTATTAAACTCCTGCAGAGTCCCTTGTTATTGAGCAAAATGGTAAAGCCTGGTACTCCAAAAGTCAAAGGGTATTAACCGCAATTCCTTCGGCAGTCTAAAAAGCTGTCAGATTAGACTGTATATGACAGGTTCTTAGCTCACAGAAGTCACTGACATAAATTACAAAAAACAGGACTTATAAAGTCTTTAAAATGGTGAAAAAAGCCACAATTGTGAGTATTATTTTAAACGCCTTAGAATATGTTCTTTTAATTACTCTGTTCCATTAAACTGTGTCCAATTCTGGATTGCTGATATTATTTTATACTGGGTTTAATGGTAGTAGAGTTATGTAGGGCCCAGTTATTGTACAGTGCCATTACCCATAACTGGCGTACATAAAAGGGTTGCATCAGTCACAATGACGACTGAGAGCAATGCTCCAGGGGGCCCCACTGCTACAACCAATGTGGTGTGCCGCTGGGAAAGGGGGTTCCAGTTCTGATCAGCACCTGGGGCCCTCCTGCCTTAAGTTCCGCCCCTGACCCATAATATTACTGTTATCTCTTAGTTGCACTTAGATTGTTTATCTATTGTTTCATTCTGAACTCTCAACACTGGGTTGAAGTGAATTTGCATCACTTACTCACTAAGTAGCAGATTCACATAGCTAATAAATGAACGCCGATGGAAGCAAATTCTTGCTTAGAGCAGTGTAGTCAAACAGTACTCTGAACCTCTGTTGTCTTGGAGTGACTCTACCCTTTCCTTCACTGAGCACATCTTTACCACTGCTAAAACCTGTCGATTTTTCCTTTGTAACATTGCCAAGATCCTCCCCTTTCTCTCTCAGACCACCGCTAACTCCCTCTTAGTCGCAGTCCTTATTGTCACTTTGAATGAATAGTTGCATTATGCCAAACAGGAGCCCTGCCATCAGCCCCTTCATTCTCGACCTCTCCACTTTGATCCAGCGAAGTAAAACTGGTGCCATTCAAAGCAGTATACCTTGCCGAATTCATCAATTCCACACAATACAACACTTGGTAAATAGGCAAAGTAATGTGAAGAGCTCTGTAAATCCATGCCTATCATAAGCATCTGGATCAGTCGTGAATTTGTCACATTGCAGAGTCTGATGAATAAACAGAGATGGAGAAGTGGTGAATGAATGCAAATGAATAAGTACTTGAGTTTCTTATTAGTGCTCTCCTTACACAGGAGAGCAATACACTTTGTCCTGTATAGCTGTTCAGTTTGTCCTTCAAAGCCTGCCTTGACTAACCAGGCTTACCAATTAGTATGTTAAAATTGAAAGAACAAGGAAGGCATGTGCTTCCTCACATTTTGTAGATTTGCTTTAAGGAGCTAGTGTAAAAAATTATGCCAGTTTTTGAACATTTTAGTGCAAAATGTTCATTAGAAAAGGAGCAAGGTGCTCTCAAAATATGTTACATAAATGTTATCTCACTAGTTATCTCTATAAAATATGCACAAATAAGTAACATTTAGAATAGATGGCAAATAAGTGTTTCGGTGTTTTGTATACATCGTGGTTTGATCCATAAAACACTTTATTAATGAAGCTGTAGTTGAGCACAATGGTAAGGAGTCAAACAACAATTAGTGACAATACAGTATACAAAATCTCAAACAGATAGTTGTGTAAAAATTTAGATTGCCTGATGGAGCTGGTTCGCTCTGCTTTGGAATTCTAGCAGTTGATTGTCAGTAGCTGGATCTGGTGCTTTGACAGTTGATGGTACAGGGCTGTTCTGCCACTCTGAGTGTAAAAAGAGTAAGGAAACAGTCAGATTGACTAAAGGGTGAATTCAATAGTTGCAAATTCACTTCTCATTATTGACTTGTGGAGAATAGTCTTGTCAAACAAGTGAACAATGGCAGTCACTGTATAGCATAGTCAGTTGGATAGAAGTAGGATGTCATTCTCACCATATCCCTAACCATATACTGTATATGTGAATAATACATCTATTTCTATGTCACCTTGTCCTTAGTTCATGTTTAGCAGTAGACTAATTTAGTTGCAGTCACCATTGTCACTTTTGATGAAATAGTCACCTTATGCCACACCAGAGCCCTGCCATCAACCACCCAATTCACTACTGTGATGTGGTGAAGTCAAATGGGTGAATGCAGAACACTACACCTATTCACATTCGCTCCTTCAACACACTCTGATGCTTAGTCAATAGAAGAAGAACCTGTACATGCTCAAGTAAAGTAATGCAAAGTGCTCTGTTAGATTGGGACAATCGTAGTTGCCCAATTAGTCACGTATTCGCTACATTGCAGATTATTCTCAGAGAAAGAGAACATGGGGAAGTGACAAATAAATGAAAATTGAGACCTCTAAGCAACTATTTGGCCTTTAGTCAATAAAGCCCTTAGTCCCAGGTAGATGAGGTTGAAAAGAATCTAGGCAGAGGCTGATTTATAGAGCAGGAAAGCATTGCTTTGCATGCAGACAGCAATTAATCCAGGCATTTATCACTTATCAGAAATCTTGTGGGCCCCACTTTCAAATGGGTTACTCAGTTTGACAGGTTTTTAAAGATACCATCAAAATGTAACATTTAGTCTTGCCTTGTTTCATGTAGGCCACACATAGGGTAATTGGCTGGAATGAAAATATGATCACAAGGTCTAAGTACAAATTCTTGCACTATGTAAATGTTTGTACATATGATCAAAATTCCCATGATTTTTTCTTTATTAAGGTAAATAATCCTTATTTCTGCTGCCTTCCACCCTTTACCCTGGTAGAACAGCTCTGAATATCTTCTATCTCCCCTATTTAATTTTTGTTTTAATTAATAAATTTTAATTTTTTGACATTGTCCTAATAGGAAGGAATAATTAAGAATATTCACTGGTCCATTAATTCAACCCCAGGGACATTTTTCAATGACCTCAATAAGATAGGGGTCGGCAACCCATGGCTCTCAAGCCAGATGTGGCTCTTTTTATGGCTGCATCTGGCTCTTTGACTGTAACGAGTAGTGCTCACATGCTAGCACAAAGCTCTCTCATCGCTTACAGGTTGCTAGCCTATCTGGAGTTGGTGACATCATCGAGCTTCCGGGTTGCTAGCTAATCCAAGGCCGCTGACATCACCGTGCTTCCGGGTTGCTAGCCAATCGCATATGACGTCATTGGCTCTGGATTCGAAAGGGCTGAGTAGAGTATATGGCTCTCTCAGCCAAAAAGGTTGCCGACCCCTACACTAAGATGTAACGAGGACAATACGTTGATTTGCAATTCATTCCTAATTCACTGTAAATGAGTCTTTCCAGAGGGAAAGTGACATCTGCAGTTGTTGACAATTTAACACTTTGACAGATTTAATGGTTGTCCTACTTTTGTATTGTACTTTCCAATTGGGTTTCTAACCTAGTGTTACCAAGGTGAGGTTACCAAAATGAGTCCTGGAATGACCATCATTGCTTTGAGTGAAAAATGGAAGATCTCCGGCACTCCGTGTAGATAAAACAAATATTTATTGAAATATATTAAAAGTTTATGCAATAAATTAAAAAGTAGGTGGCACCTATGCGTTTTGGGCCGCAGCTCTTAATCACCCCACTCTATATGGTGTATATAGGTGCCCACTCTATAGGGTATAAATGGCATCTGCACGCCACTATGGCTCTACGCAGGAAAAAGCTCTGCCTTTTGGGAGCGAAATGTGTCTGTTTTCTCAACCTCGTGCTCCCCCCTGAAATGTTTGATGGTTGCAACCTGCGATCTCTCTGATACTATTTTTTTTGGCCTTCTTACATTCTAATTGGTAACTATACCCTGCACTAATATGTTGTGCCAATGTTTCATCTATGTAGCCTCAGAGATCTTTGTGAGTTGTCCTTATATGTCTGACATTCATTCAGTACATTAGTACATTAGCAGTACTTGAACATTAGCAGTGAGCGTGCTTCTTCATGGGGTGCCTTTTTTTACTTTTTTGGTTAAACATCTCCTATGTATATGATGCCCTTGTTTATTCCTGTTGGAAATTTAGGATTTGAACATAGTGGTAAGAATAGAGAAGTTGAAGATTGTAGTTTGTTTTTTTTTTCCAGACCCTATACTAAGCTTTGTAATGTGGTGAGTAAAAGAGGGTTCTTATGTGTTTCTTCATTCCACTCTGTTGGGTGTGAGTGTATCAGTGTTGGTAGAGAGCTTTCTGGTATCATAGCTTGCTCTAGTTTAGTATTTCTATGTTCTTCTTACTCTAGTATCCATTCAATGGCATGGAGGTATTGTACTGTTTGGTTATATAGAGCAATATCTGGTATATTGAGTCCCCCTTTGGGACGTGGTTGAGTTCCTTCCATGCAATGCATGTTTTTTTATTGTTCCACATGAATTTTTGAATATGCCCATTGGTATGGCAAATTGGGTCCTAATTTTTTTTGTGTTGATGAGTGCAGGGATGAAGTAATTGTTTTTATCTGGGTTTGTTTTGTATCCTGATGTTTGTTGAAAGATGTTGAATGTTTTCTCTATTATTTGTATGGACATTAAAGGATTGCTAGTGTAGAGTAGTAAATCATCTGTGAACACTGCCACTTTTTTTTTGTTTTTTCCAATGATGATTCCTTTGTATTGGGTAAGGCTATTTAAATGTCTGATAAATCGGTCAAGCGCTATATGTTGAATAATAATGGTGATAATGGGCAACGTTGTTTTGTTCCTCTGAATAGTTGGACAGGATACCTGCTGAGGTTATTTATAGTGATATGATTGTGGTTTATTGTATATGGCGTTAAAGGTATTCGGTATGGCAGCTCCATAATGTTGAAATTTGATGATTCTTTTCAGATGTTCCCATGAGACTTGATCAAATGCCTTTTCTGCATCATGCAAGATGATGATTGAGTTTTTCGAGTTTGGTTCGTTTGATTGGGTAATTGTTGCTATTGCCTTGCGGACATTCTTGATTGAGTGTCTGGATTTAATGAATCCTGTTTGTGAGTTATCTAGTATTTTGCTTAACACTGGTTGGAGTCTATTTGCTAATATAGTTGTAAATATATGTAAAACTTGATTAAGAAGTGATATGGGACGATATGATTCTGGGCGGAGTGGATCTTTATTTGGTTATGAGCATAGTTCTTGCAGTGTTAAAATCTTTGGGAGGATCTTGGCCTGTTATAATCTATTGTACAATTGAGTTAGATGTGGAATGATGTGTGGTGCTAAGTGTTTTGTAGTAGTTTGCTGGTAGTCCATCTGGTCCTGGGGTCTTCTTTGATGGTAGTATAGGGTGGAATAATATTGGTGGAACAAAGCAAGAATGTCTTGGGGCTTTTTTGGTGATATTGTCATTGGAATCACTGAGTTGTAGGATTTTTTGTTTTGGATGATTTTACTAAATTGGCTAGAATTTTTCCTGGCTTATCTCCAAATCTAGACAGACATGCTCTTTTGTGATCTAGTTGGAGGTTTGCTTTTTCAGTTAAGTGGAGCTCATACGTTTGTTTCACAGCTGTATATAATATGTCTTGCGTTAGGAAGCAATCGATACTGGAGAATGTTTTATGGGTGTCAAAAAAGAATGTATAATGTTTTTCTATTGGATTTTGTGTTCTCCAAATGTCAACCAAATCGAGGTGTTCTATGAGAAAGGTGATACCTGGATCATTGTTTTTTGATTGTTGTTTGGTGTTTATTGAGGTTTTGTCAAAGAGAGGTGTGTGTGCTGTGTTAGTCACCTCCCAGAATCATATTAAAGTGTTCTCTTGCAATGATTTGTTTGTATATTTGCTTGAAAAATTTTTTGCTGGGTGTATTTAAAGCATATATATTTATTATGGTGGATTTGTTGGTACCTATTTCAATGTCAATAGGTATAAATCTGCCTTCTGGGTCAGTTATTTTGTCCAGAATTTGGTAGTTTAAGTTTTTGCTAAATAGAATTGCCACTCCTCCTTTTTTTTGATTGATCGAAGCTGTTACACACTCTCCAATCCATGGTGCCTTGAGTGATTGTAAATTACAGGTACCCCAGTGGGTTTCCTGTAAGAGGATTACTGTATATCTGGATGGAATTTGTGTATGTGTTGTAGGACTTTTTTCTTTTTACAAGAGAGTTGAGTCCTTCAGCATTCCAAGAGAGTAATTTAAGTTTATTTTTCGTTATAATACCTTGGATTGTAAGAGCAAGTTTGTCTTTAGGGGGATCATCGTATTCCCTGTTTTGTGTGTTGCATTGTTTGTTTTTTTCTTGGGATACAGTCCCCTGCCCTCCCAGGCAGAGGGCTCAGTAGTGTAAAAAGGTCATTTTTGTACATTTTTAGATTTACTTCATGGGCGGGACAGTCCTGTACTAGATTCCCATTTTTTTTTCCTTTTATATATTGAGATGAGTATCACAAAACATGAGATAGACAGTAAGAAAAACATATTTTACAACTATTTATATTTTGGTGCTTCAGTATGATGAGAAGTTAAAGTTTTAAGTGTCGCCTGTATTTGCCATTTTGTTTATGTGATATTTCATTTTTTTTTTTGTTTAATACATTTGCAAAAATATCTACATTTCTGTTTATTTTCTTTCAAGATGGGGCACAGAGTGTACAAGATGGGGTGCGGAGTGTACAAGATGGGGCACAGAGTGTACAAGATGGGGTGCGGACAGTACAAGATGGTACAGTGACCACTGAAAATAATGAATAATGCTGCCCCCAGAGGGGTGAAATGTAATATCACTGAAATTAAATGGAAAAATCAATGATAACAATCGATATCAATATTATCGATGTGGTGGTAACAAAAAACCATTGCCAGAATCTTACAAAGGGGCATAGTAAATTGGAAAAGAGTTTGAAATAATGACTTAGTTACGTCTAAGTTGCCACTCATTTATTCACCTAATATTTCTGCTTTCTTTATTTGAAAATGAATAATCCATTATGCAATTGATCAACAGAACAGAAATTTAATAACAGCTGTAATCGCATAACATATTGTAGAAGCTATTGGACTTAAAGAGATATTGTCCACTCATATTAAAACATTTTGTTTTTATCTACATCATATTTCAGAAAATTCATATGGATTATGTATGTTTTGGCAACTGTTAAAATTATTTAGAAGAAGACTGGATGCATCATCAACAGAGGCCCATGATGGCCTGCGATTTGCTTGTGACAATGAGGATTGCAGCACAGGGCCTGGAATTGTGTATGGATTTGTAGGAGAATCTTCTTCTCGGTTGGAAATTTGACGAATGACAAAAGTGAGTAAGTTTAATATCAGCTCCAGGAACTCAGCCACTGTGCAAACAGAAACACCAATCCAGAGTCCTACTAGGCCTCCAATGCTCGAAAACAGGTCTACAAGCTGAGAGATAGAGAAGGAAAAGGTAGTAAAGGAATCAGAAACCTGAAACAGAAATCTAACTATGTCTCAATACATTATGAACCCGGAAGTAAGGGTCTAAACAATGCAGGAAAGCGTTCCACCTAATTGTGAGATACTGCAAACAATGTATTTCTGAACTGACTTCCTGTTCAGTAATAAGCTGACCAGGTCCTCCTAACTGTTGCTGATTTCCTGCACTGTGAAGCTTTGAGGGCCGGATAGCACCACATCGTGGGCTGGATATGGCCTGTGGGCCATAGGTTGGACATCACTTCTCTATTATGCTAATTCCAGAACTGTTTTCCTAAAGGAGACTCCTCTTCTTTTTATCACATCTAGGTTTGAGAACTGCCAACCCTGTTTCCCTTTTTTATAGAGTCCCTACCTCATGCATCCAATAACATAGTAACATAGCTTATAAGGCTGAAAAAAAGACACAAATCCATCCAGTTCAGTCTATTTTCCTGCAATGTTAATCCAGAGATAGACAAAAAAACCCATGATGCAAGAGCCAATTATCCTCATAATAGAGGAAAAAATTCCTTCCAGACTCCAAATATCCAATCAGAATAATTCCCTACATCAAGTTTTAATCCATAAAAATGAGGTTATTATAGAAAACCATCTTTGATCCTTAGCTACAGTATAAGGATGGCAACCACCATCTGCATAATATATGATGTCTAGATATTCCAACCAAATTATTATATAACTCTTAACTATCGACTTATTTTTTGTCGCTTAAGGATACCTGGCTTGTTATGTAAGTTACATGATGGAAAATATTTACTATTCAATAGCTTCCCTGGGTAATATATCAAAATATAAGGGAATATAATAGCTGTCTGCTTTTTATAAGATTTGAAACAAACCATAATGCTCTACATAGTTTTAACCTCCAGGTAAATGTACTTCTTTATAAATGGTTCCTTCTCATTTTGTTTTTTGCTTTGTATTGGGTTACCTAATAATACCTAATAATATATGAATGTTTCCATAAAATGGTCCTAACCAGGGGCGGTTCTGGCCCTATGGGCGCCCTGGCCGAACCGCCCCTCCATGACCCCCCCCCACCCCGGTGCGTACACCCGTCCGGCGTTCCCCACTCACCTCCTCCAGCATTCCAGCGCCGCTCCACAATGAGGTAAATGGAATGCGACCTCATTGTGGAGCGGCACTCAGAGGAGGATTGCTGCTGGAACGCTGGAGGAGGTAATTTTGCGGTGGGCGATGTGAGCGACAAGCGCCCCTCAAATAGATTGCGCCCTGGGCAATCACCCACATCACCCAGCGCTAGAACCGACCCTGGTCCTAACTATAAATGCCATAGCTGTAAAAGGTGTAATTCTCATGTTTTTCACTATCCCTGTATACATATCATTTTTATTCTGTGTGTTATATCAATATTAACACTTTGAGAAAACCAATGAGCAATGTCTAATCTTACCTGCATAGCAGGGACTTCCTCTATCAGTTCATAATTCAAATGTTGGTAATAGACCACCACTTTCACCACGTTATCTCTAAGAGAAAGAATAAACAAAATTAAGAAATACCAACTGCTTCTGTGTATCACTAACTATAAGTAAATAAGGCCCTTCTCAGTTCCTAACTGTTAATAACTATATATAGGTATCAGGAGTATTATCATAGGTTCATGGGTCAGAGATAGTGGCTTAAACATATCCATCATATATTTGCCACATAACAGAGTTTGCTGAATATGCAAAGTCAGGGGCGGTCCTGGCCCTATTGCCACCCTGGAACCCCCCCCCCCCCCCCCCCCCCCCGCCCCCTGCCCCGCTCCATCCCCCCCCCTTGCCCAGCACTCTCCACTCACCTCCAACAGGGTTCCAGCGACGCACCTCCTCTGATGAGATAAGCTGAATGTGATGGCCCTCCTTAGATGTTTGCGTCTTGCCAGTAGCTGCTGAATACAGCCAACAAGACCTGAAGCAATAAGGTGCGCCGTTGCATTCAACTTACCTCATCAGAGGAGGTGTGTCGCTGGAACATTGTTGGAGGTGAGTGAAGGATGCGGGGCAAGGAGGGGTGTCACAGGGCAGGGGGGTGCGCGGGGGGAGGAGGTCAAGTTTAGAGATGGGCGATGTGGGCTACAGCGCCCCTCAGATAGACATCGCCCATAGGTAGAACTGGCTCTGTGCAAAGTGATGAATAAATGTGAATTTGGGACTATTCATGCGACAGTTCAAACTGTCTAATGAAGAAGCACCTCTTGTGTAAATCTGCATATTACACATAATATTAGAGTAGGCCAGATTTGTTTAAGACGTATTGACTTTTGATGGAAGTGCTCATAAAGGGTTATTCATCAAAGTGTGAAATTCACCATGCAACAGCAAAGAAGCTAACAGCAACATACAATATTCAAAGTATAGTCAGGTGTAGTCAGTCGAGCAGTAGCAGGATGATATGCGCCACTAGTATGTGCAATAATATGCGCCACTAGAGGGCACTATCAGTAGTGATACAAATTTGATCAAGTGAAGAGAAGGTGTGTAATTTAACTATGATTTCCATGGATCTGTTTAAAGAAGACAATATCACTTTAGCTATTTGTCTTGCATTAATACCAAAATACTATTAATAGACAGGATCATCACCACTTTGTCACATTTTGATTACCAATATTGGTACTTTGAGTGACTTTTACATCCCTTTCTATGTGACACTATTCCTAATTCATGTTGTCACTTGATCAATATATTTTCTATCTATCTCATTTGAGTGTACAGTTGCCACCTTTGGAGAAGTCAAACCTTTCAAAGCAATACATCATGGCAAATTCACATGTACAAGTAAAGTAATGCAAAAAGTTGTGGAAGTCAGCGACTGATGAAAAGTGTTGAGTTGATAATGAAATACCACATCACAGAGTTTGATGAGTAAGTGAACTTAATGAATGAATGCACCTGTTCAACTCTTCCCTGTTCTCTGGTATATTTCCTTCCTTATTCAAAAAGTCCTTTGTTGAACCCATCCTCAAAAAAGCTATGCTGGACCCTCAGTGTCTTTCTAACTACTGTTCTGTCTCTCTATTGCCTTGAGCTTCTAAACTTCTGGAATGTCTGTTCTGCACCTGCCTTACTAACTATTTGCATGCCCATCAACTCCTGGACCCTTTGCAATCTGGTTTTCAATCAGGGCTCTCTTCAGAGACTGCTCTGTGTAAACTTGCAATTGATCTCCAGATTGCCAAAGACAAGAGACACTTTTCTATTCTCATCCTCCTGGACCTGTCTTCTGCATTTGATACTGTTGATCACTCCCTACTTGCTCAGATTCTCCATGCGCTTGGTATCTGTAATCAACCTTACTGATCGCTCTTTCTTTGTCTCCCGTGCTAATAACACTTCCTCTCCTGACCCACTCTGTCCTTGGTCCCTTCTTGTTCTCCCTATACACGATTTCCCTAGGTGATATATTGTCCTTCTAACTGGCCTTCCAGTTTCCCATCTTTCCCCACTCCAATCTATTCTAAATTTTACTGCTAGAATAATCTCCCTCTCTCCCCAGAAGCCTCCCTCCCAAGTCCTGTCTGCTCCTTGGCTCCCAGTTAATAAACATATTATTTACAGTATCGTTGTTGCCTTTCCCTACATATCTTCTCTTCTTTGCTTGTATACGCCTAGCTGTCAACTCTGCTCTTCACAAGGCAACCTTCTTTAGGAACCCCTCACTAAGACTGCCCATCCTCGTATTAAACCCTTCTCTCTTGCTGCCCCTTATCTTTGGAATTCTGTACTCCTCTACCTCTGCCAAGAACAATCCATCAATATCTTCAAATCTAAATTAAAATCTTACCTCTTGGAGCACCAGCACTGGTTTTCATGTCTATCTTAAGCAGGTATTTGTTCTAAAACTTTTTATATTTTGTATTTGTTTTCTTATTCAATTGGTACCTATAGCCAAATGAACTGATACTTTATGCGACTGCACTTATTACACTCCTATCTGTTTATGTAAGTCCTCCTCCTATTTAGATTGTAAGCTCTATGTGGTAGAGACCTCCATCCTATTGTTTTAATCATGGCCTGGCACTTAGAGTGAAGTATTTTCTTGATTATATGCTTGTAATTTACTTCACTTGTTCTTTGTTACGCACTTCCCTTGTCTGTGTTATAACTGTATTATTAGATTGTACAGCGCTGCGTAACCTTGTGGCGCTTTATAAATAAAAAAATACAATATACAATACAGTAAGTAGAATTAGACAAGTGGCAAATGGACGTGAATTTGGACCTTATGTGACTTTATACACCTTAATGAATAACCTCTTACAATGTTTGTCTGTGTGCCTGCTATAGGAAATTCACTTATACAGTAAGCTTTGGTAGGGTGGGGGCTAAAGTGATAAAGAGATTTAATAATGACACTATTTAAATAAGCATAATAAAAATACCATTTTCCTGTGTCTGAGTTTAATTCAGTGAAGTAAGTCTGCAAACAAAGCATAATTGTTGGCAAGAAGCAGAAGTATCCAAATGCAAGACTCTCCCAATAATTATGCAAACACTGTTTATATTAAAGAACAATAATCACATTCAGATGAGACACAAACGCCTTTTAGGGACAAGCTTCTCAAGTTTGCATGTGAATATAGAGGTATGTTTTTAGCAGGGCCATGCATGGTTAATAGCGCTGTTTTCTACAGCACACATTATACCATTCTGACCAACTCATTTATTGGTTTCAAAAGACAATGTAATATAAATTGACCTCATACCTATTGAGTTAGAAATTCAGGCCTTTGTTTGAGTAGAAGAGTAGTAAGACCAGACACATCATATAGTGTTCTATTGTGGGGAATGCAACAAATTCTCACAAACCCACTTCTTGTCACGTACCACCAGAAAGTTAAACCACTATAGTTCCATACAGACTCTATAAGATGAAATAATCAGCATTTAAATGTGAGTGTATCTATTTGTATTCTATTAAAAAATTTGAAAACTATCTACACTATTGCAGTCTTCTATATAATACACCTTAAGAGGACTGGCTGATCACAACCTGTTGACGCTTTGGGTCATTAACAGGCTGACTGACAAGGACCTCTATTGCTAGTGCAATTTTTACATATGTAGCACCAATTGTGATTGTACATACTACACTATGGGAAAAATGTATTAAACTGTAGATCTCGGCTGTTTGATCGAGTTTTTTTTTATTGGATTTTGTGATGGAAAGGTAGGTAAACTACAAATGTAAAGTATGGCTACCTCTCCATCGAAAGAAGAGGCAACACATTCCTTTTAACTTTCTGGTGGTATTTTGAGTATATATCAGTGAAAGAGGAACTGCATACACAGTTTACACACACACGTAAGAGTTTATTCCTCAAAGTCCAACCAGACCTATAAAGATCCGAATTCCCATTGTTTTTTATAAACAAACTCTGCAATGTGGCAAATTTGAAACCAAATGTGGAAGCTTATAGCAGTCATGGACTTACTGAGCTCTTGTCATTATTTTGCGTGCACACGCATAGGTAACTCTCCAACGACTGCCACAATTGCCAATTCAACAAGGCATATTGCCGCATTCTCTAGCTTTACTTTGCCAGATTAAAGATACAAATTATGCTGATATAAGGGCTGCTACTGTCCAACTGATGCCACACAATGCAAAGGCAGCTGCTTACTTCTTTGCTGTTAGAATTCTCTGTTTAGTGAATATGAAGTAGAGAATTTGTGACTTTCTGAGCATAACAACCCAGATTAATGAGACTTCACTTTGATGGCTGGAGTTCTCACGTTGACGGCTGGAGTTCTCACGTTGACGGCTGGAGTTCTC
>WMED01006943.1:1136-18035 GCA_019650415.1 Pipa parva
CTTATCAGGTTTCTTAGCTTCCTATTTTACTATGAAGCTGCTGAAACTAAAACTGTAGGACAAAATGTAAAAGGCAAAAAATATGGACCCCTTTTAAAGAGCACAGTTCAGTTTACATAGAGCAGACCATACACAGATGTAATGTATCCAGGATTCATATGTCTTTGTATTGTTTTTAAGTGCTATGAACACACATATCATGTATGAAAGTGTACTTGCCACATTTAAAAAAAAGGATCTTACAGTATTTGTATGGATTTCTCAAATTGTTTATCAGCTATACCTTTAATTCCCCAAAAACTATTATTTTTTCATTTTGGGATATAAATGGCTGCTATGTTCTTCTGAATTGATCAGATATATACAGTACACACACACACACACACACATACAGTATTTATACATGCTGTCTTGGCTTATTAACACATATCTGAACAATGAAAACAGCAAGCCTTTTAAGAGAGGAGGTCACTTCTGTGTTGCTTGACTGTATGTAGCAAGCAGTAGCTATTCCTGGCTAGTGATTTGTTGTACAAAAAAATAAAGTAAAATTAAAGTAAATTAAAGTTAGTAAAATTTGGTTTGTCTCTCTTTCAAGCAGTTTTTTTTTCGATAAAGTAAGCATTGGGATTCTTGTTAAACAAGTCTCCTCTTTTCTTAAAATAAATCAAATTTCCAGTTCTCATGAAGACACGATGCTGCAGACCAAACCAATGAAGGAAGAAATTGTGTGTGAAATGAATAAATATCATATTGTGCAGAACCTGATACATTATAACATTCTTATTAATTAACTTTGGTACCTGATCATGGCTTGCTTCTAGGGAGCTGCCAACACCATGGAAAGTCATCTGTACAGGTGACAAAGTCAAACAGGTCAAGAAATCGCTTCCATTTTGTCGATCGGTGTAATTTACCTACAAGAAGTCAACTCATATCATAAGACTACACTTCGGTATAATACAATCAAAATAGACAATTACTTTTTCTACAACAAAAACATTTTCAAGTAAATATAAAATTGAATACAATAAAACACAATATACATATCCATACCATAATCTAATGTAACCAATTGTATAAGACTACATTGTCCTTTGATGGTTCACCAAACTGTACCAGATGAGTGTCCCATGCTCTAGACCAGAGTTAGCCAACTACAGAATTTTCATTTTCAAACTCCACAGACTTAAGTATGACATCTAGTATCATATTTCAATTTGACCCTCAATATAATATAATATATATATATATATATATCTACATTGTATAGATTGGTCTGGATTTGAGGCTGATGCATTATATGACTACCGTACACTCCATCTGCCACTAAAGATGCCACTAACAAAAACAAAAATCCTTGCAAAACACCTTCATTAAAAAAATTCATAAATAAATCTAAAAATTATTTTGGAATCAGTAGTACTTGCCTCTTGTTTAAACAGCCCTGCTCCCACAGCCATTCTGCGTACAAGCTATTCCAGTGCAGAGCTGATAAGCCCTGCCCCAGTGTGACATCACTCACTATTCAGAGAACCATTCTTCTGTGGAGTTCCCCCTTCCTTCTCCTTATGTAAAAAGACTGTTTCTAACCTTGGCATATAAGAGATATCTGACCACCTGTGCAGTTGGGCTGTGGAGAGAGAAGTCAGGGAGAGGAGGGGGCATGGCTACGTCCATACAAGGAACTCCTTCACAGAGACAATGCAGTTGCAGGGGGATTTTGAGCTCTGCAGAGTTAAGAGGTGAGTCATGAGTTTCTTAATAGATTTATTGCTTTGACAATAGGTAAATTGGGCTTTATTTATAGACAGGGTTTACTTACCCTTTAAGACAAAATTATGCATTCAAAATAAATTATTAGATGAACAAATAACGCAAAAACAATTACAGTAGCCTGAGCCCTACACTGCATTCAATCTCTGGCTTACTATCAAATTACCTATAGGAATTATAAACATACACAGTGAAAAGGATCAAAGGGTTTGGTATTGGCAGAGCATATGAGCTTTCACATTTGTATGCAGTCCTGATAAATGTAATTCTAAAGATGATCAGAAAATGGCCTGTCATTTCCAGAACATTCCTATATACAGTAAATGCCTCCCCTTTTCCCCCAGATGTGCGTGCAATGATAACATTTCCTTCTGGCTGTTTATCTTAATATCAGCACTAATTCCCAGGATTTACTTGTCATTACATTGCCCCAAGTGCTCCTAGGACTGCTGTGTATTAGTCTCACTATCCTGGGGTAATCTCCTTCAAATTAATACCGTTACTTAAAGAAATCATTTTTTTTTCTCTTTCTGCAGTTGCTGATCTAGAGGATGACAATTAACAACTTGAAGGCAAGGAGTCTATTTTCCACATGCAAAAAAAGTTAATAAAATTGGTACTAAAAACTCTAATAACCTTTGCTACACGTTGATAATGTATAAGACATATCACACTATTAATTACATGCAGCTTTTAGCATAAGCTTAAGCAACATTAAAGTGGAACTAAAGCCTCAGAAAAACTTAGGCGAAAAATGATGTGCCTTATGTACAGTATAGGGCTTATTACAACAGCTCATAAGTGCTACAGTCCAACAACAAGTAAATACTGATGCCTGTAAAGTTGCCACTGGAGGGAGATTTCTTTATTCTCTATATACGCCTCTTTCCTTGGTCAGATCAAGCATGTCCTTTACTTTTCTTACAGTGGATTGTGTGTAAGACAGTTGCAATATAATATGATGTATTTATCAGAAATTAATCATACCCCTCCCCCACACTGCAAAGCTTGTTGCTAATGTGCTCTGAGACTGCACTATAGACTGCAGAGGTTTTCAATCCAGCTATACAATGAGCTATGTCCTATCAGCCCTGCATTATGTGTATTTTATACATATTATTTTTAAACACATGGTTTTACCATTTCATCCTTTTATCAGTGAAAAATGTATAAAACATCCAGGCTGTGTGGATAATTAGTAATTTATTTATCTTCATAAAACATGTTTATCTGCAGCTCAATCTCCACACTTAGGTAGTTAATCATCTAAGTACCAACAATCATGTAAATGTATGAATTTGTGTCTATTTACCACTTCCCCAACTTTGTGTATTCAGCAAACAATGATGTGGAGAATTCACATCCAATTTGACATTTTATAGTTACAAACTTTTTCACCTTTTTGCATTACTTTTTGTGACTTGTTACTATTTCCAAAATGTTGGTATGTGTCAAAGTAGCAAATTCAGCAAAGTGTATTAACTCCATTAACTGTATTAACTTCTATCCCCTGGCTGGCGTCTCCTCTATCCCCTGGCGTTTCTCTATCCCCCGGCATTTCTCTATCCCCCAGCATCTCTCTATCCCCCAGCGTCTCTCTATCCCCCAGCGTCTCTCTATCCCCCGGCATCTCTCTATCCCCCGGCGTTTTCCTCAGTTTATATCGCGCAGCTCAGCTGAGCCGCGGCTCAACAGAGCTGCGTCTTCTCACTGCAGCTTCGGAAAGAGCCACACATGCAGCTCAAAAGAGCCGCATGTGGCTTTCGAGCCGCGGTTTGCCGACCGCTGTATTAGGTGAACTGGATTTGCAGTTTAATATTCCTTCTTATTTCAGTTAATATGAGTAAAGCCAGTATTCCACTTCAAAAAAGAGTACACTGTGGTTACTGTAACTTGACAAAGACGGATCCATCTGAGATAATTGTCCTAGTGATCAGAAGACATCTGCTTATCCCAAAGCATTTTGTCTGAAAGGGCTGGTAGGTGATATTTTGGCAGATAAGTATCTGTTATGTCACTATTTGTATTCTGATCCTGTTTACAGCAAAAGAAATCTACAAAATGATTTGCAACTATCCTGACACTTATCCCTTCACTGTTATATCAGCCTTGGGGAAAATCTACACCCTACAAGCTGTCAGTACATCCCTGGAAATTGAATCCATATTTCATTAGCAATATAGATCCAATAGCAATAGTCGGTTATCTGTAAGGTTTTATATCATTGTTTAATATGTGGGAAGCACACACTGATATGAGATATGCGTAAAGGCCGTCATACAGTCCACTTTCCTATAGACATCAAACTCTAAATGATCACATACTGTAGTCAATAAAAAAACAGAAAGTGCAGTTCAACCCATGTCTCTAAAGGCAATCGCTGCCAACTTACAAGCCTACTTATATTACCAAATACAAACAAATGCCTATTCTGGGTAAACAATATTCAACATTTGCAAAATTTCATATTTAAAAGTAACCGAACAAACACCCTCAATACAAAGCTACAATTTACTAAAATACTGAACATCTGGACATCCCAGATACTATTTCACAAAATCCTTAGCTATAAATGCTCAATTGGCTTTTAAGGCTAAAAAATACTGACAATCATGTACCTTTAATAAAACTATTCAGCACATGGTACGAGCTGAAGAAAACTAGAGAAACATGTAATATTTATAATGGAGCTGTCAGTGGTTGTGTGTGGTATCACTGATTAAAACATCTCTTTTACACCATCCGTTTTCATCCAGGCTTGACCTTGTGCTTATCACCTTGCTTTTATCTCTCCCTGGCCAGATAGGAAAAAGAGAATCATGAATGTAAATGAGCAGCTGGATATGTTAAAGATTGTTGAATGCAAAAAGATGAAAGCATACATGGAAAGTCGGGTCATATTCTGCAGTGCAGCCTCACAAATTCCTCTGAGCTCTTCTTTCTTTTTTTCTCTCTTACATTAACCGCAATGTTTTAAGCACCCATGATAAAAAATCAGTACATAAATTCCATTTTCTGCAAGACAAAAAAAGAACGGGTTCCTGCTAAGCTGAATTATCCCTTCTAATCTTTAAAAACAGCAGTGTAACAATGTGTGAATGCACCTTTTACTTTCAGTTTGGTTTTCATCAATGATTAGATATCACTTCAGATATCTGACCTAGCTATATTTATATATATATTTTATGTACACCTTCGTGTTGAACATGAAACCTCTCAGTGGTCGAAAGTGCTTCTTTTGTCCATAAATACATAAAGATGGCAAACAATGGTTATCTACTTCAAATATAAAAGTATACACAGAATCTCTATTATTCTTTTCAAGGCTTACAGCTCCATTGCCACTCTTTGTGTTGTACAATACTGTAATTATTTGTACTTTCTTCCATTAAATAAAAAATAGACTTTATTGAGGTAGTGGGTCATGGTTTTGTCACGAAAACATTATTTGGCTCAGTTTGTAGTTGTATAAACAAAATGGTCATATTTTAATTGAGAAATAAACCAAATTAATTGACTTATTTGTGATGCAAAATCATAATAAATGTTTAGAAAATGTTTAGTGGGAAACATCCTAATTTAAGAGGGATTTATTTACCTTCCACAAATAGTCATACACAGTAGGATGGCTCATTGTGTATAAAACTGAGGGTTATTTCTCAATTATCAGAAAGAAATAAGGGTATATTTGCTATAACAAAGCATCAATGATGCAGTCTGAGGACTTCGTACTATGGAATAATCCTTGTATATAAAATGGCCATGTTGTTTATTTTTCAGTTTCAAATTAGAAATTCAGTGAACCCATTCCATTATGAACTGACTGGTGTAGATGAGATCTTAGCGCCGTTGTGATATCTTATCACACGGGAATTCTAAAATGGCAATACTACCACCAAAGTATTCCCCATCCAGGGATGTACAAGCTCATTGTACAGCTATATTGTTTATAGGACAAATTATGTATAAAATCTATGGCTTTGGAAACTAAAAGTAAGAGCCTTCTCAATTTTAAACCTAAATGACCATGACGGAAGTGCAAGGAGTGCAATGTACCCAAATTTTTTTTGAAATTCTTAAAGCATAAATGGGGAAACAGTACCAACATGTTAGTAATTGAATTAATGTTGTTGGGTTATTATAGAGTATATTCAGTACAGACAAAGACTACGTGAATCTCCAGAAATATATGATTTTAGGGAATAATTAACTAGCTGATTGTAGCATACCTAGTATAATCTGTTACCTAAAAGATAAATACATGAAATCCCAAATACAGTTTTATGAAACTGGTAATAATAATATACAGCAATATGCTATCACTGTCTATTAATAATGTATAAATGTTTACATGAAGCATAACTAATTTTTCCCATATGTGGGACACACGGATCAAATTTCCCAGGCGAGCTGTGATGGCATTGGATTTGTAAGAATACTGTTATTACTGTAATGAGACTTTTGGATATATAGGTTACAAATAAGCAAGAAAAGCAAAGGACTTGCCAAAATGAGTAGATATTAGAAAAAGAATACATTATAGGTGAGAGGAGCATGAATGTCGTTTGTTTTAAAAAGGTTAGCCTTAAGCAAAAATAAATGTAACTATTATCTAAAAGGCACATGTCCATCAAATCCAACCTATACAAAATAATCCTTACTTTTTATTTGTTGGACTTGAGGAATGCAAAAACCTATTTAAAGTTTGGAACAAATTTTCTTTAACATTTCCCGACCCCAAATCGTGATAGAACTAGATACTACTAAATATAAACTATCCAAAAATATCTAAAAACTGTCTAAAAATAACGATCCAAGCTTTCACTGAAACACTTCATAGATTTTGCAAGGACCAATTTTTGTGGAAAGCTATTCCACAATTTCATAGACCGATTATTTGAAACTGGAGATTAAATAGTTTTTCTTCCAGCCTCAGAGGATGTTCATGAGTCTTTAGTGCTGTATTGAAAGTAAACAGCTTATTACAATGGGGGTTATTCAATAAAGTCTGAATTGTTAAATATAGGTGCAAATTCGCCAGATAAAGTCAGTCACAATAGGCTGCTATTGTCACAGTCGCGTCTTTATAATGAGAATATTGTTGCAGTCGCGACTTTATTATGGGAAAATTGTCGCGACTTTATTATGGGAAAATTGTTGCGACTTTACAATGGGGAATTTGTAACGGATTTTCTATGGGAATCTGCTGTTTGCGAATTCACACCTTAGTGAATAATCCCCAAATACTTCTTACAAGGACCAATTGTATATTCATAGAAGGTGACCCTGCTAGATTGTGATTTAAGGGATCTGATTGGTGGAGCTATAATGTCAATCATTATTTAGCTCCGCCTAACCCGACTCAGGAAAGAAAAGCCTGGCTGACAAGGAAGATGACAGAGAGAAACGCTGTATAAAGGTACATTTTTTAAATACATATATATTTACAAAAACATTTATTTCATTAATAGAACCTAAATTAGTATTAGAGTTTTGAGGTGACAGGTGCACTTTAATTTACTTATCTCAGAGCTGAATAGGTTTAATTCGGTAAGTCTCCGTCTCTTAACCGAGGACCTACATTCTTCATATAATTTTTGTAGCTCTTTTGTAAACAGTATTTAGCAGCAGGACATCTTTTTCATAAAATTGTGCCCAGAACTTGACAGCATATTCAAGGTCTTTAATCAATCCCTTGTCTTATATAATAAAAAAACTTTGCTAGCTCTGGAATTGCATGCAGTTATTTAGTCTATGATCCACAAGTACTTCCAGATCCATCTCCAATATAGAATGAATTAATTATTAATTACAAATATAGAGTATAATGCTAGCAAATATTTACTTCCTTAAATACATAATTTTACATTTGTCTACATAAAACCTAATTTGCAATGAATTTGCCCAATCCAAACATTTCTTATGTAAGTTCAGCTTGCATTTGCCAGCTTCTTTCATATATGAGCGAAATTTATTAAACTCAGAAAAGCCATTTTTGTTTTTCCGAGTTTAATAATTCAGGAGAACGCTTTGAAGTTTCTCGTGGTAAGTATTGTGAGATTTGCCTCGATCGATACTTGCTGTGAGAAACTTTTTTTATTGAATATATCCATGGAAAGGTAGCTTTACTGTATGGCTACCCTTTCCATGGATATATTCAGTAAAAAAAGCAAGGCATATCTCGTGATACTCCCCGCGAGAAACTTCAGACTGTTCTCTTGATTAAACTCAGAAAAGCCGAAACGGCTTTTCCAAGCTTATTAAATTTCACCCTTATATAGTCTATATTTCATTGCAAAGTTTTGTGTCAACTGCCAACAACAGAAACTGTATTTTTATCCCAGACTCTATATAATTTATAAATAAGTTAAACAATAATGCTCCAAAAACAAAGCCCTAAGGTACCTCACTAATAACAGCAGACCATTCAGGGTAACATTTATTTACTATAACTGTCTGGCATTAGTGTGTAGCGGTGTCTAGCAAAAAGTACAAGGGGGGAATTCAGGATAGTGGGAAGTGAGGTGCGGAGTCCTCGCCTCACTTCACACTGACTGATATGCGCTCGCTGATGTCCTGCACACGGACATCAGAGAGCGCTTTGAAGGGATTCCAGTCTCAGTGAGGCAACTCTTTTGCCTTTGCACTATCTTGAATTACCCCCTTTAAATGTATTATATCCATAGCCACTCCAATATTATGCTTACCACCTCATAAAAGGAGATTACATTTGTTTAGTTTCCTTATAGTCTTTTAGATAGTCCATGTTTTTGATATTCCCTGACTCAACCAAAAAATTTTCCTTGTGCTGGGCCCACACTGGCATTTTGAAGCCCCATTAGAAGGAAAAGCCTAGAGATACGATATTTGGCAATAGGAATCAGAATGCTGCATCTACTGTTCCACCTGTTTCGGGTGCAAAAAGTACTGTTACAATATGCTAGCATATTCCCTGTGCTATTAAAAAAAATTTTTCATTATATCAGTCTGTGGGGGTTATTCACTAAAGTCCGATATGTTGCGTATAAGTGCGAATTTGCCAGATAAAGACAGTCGCAATAGGCTGCTACTGTTGCAGTCGCATCTTTATAATGAGAATATTGTCGCAGTCGCGACTTTACTATGGGAAAATTGTCACAATCTTAACCTTTAAAAATTGTCGCAACTTTACAATGGGGAAGTTTTAGCGGATTTACTTTGGGAATCCGCTGTTGGCGAATTTGACAGTCAAATTTGCACCTTAGTGAATAACCCCCACTGTGTGTGTAACTGACAGAGAGAGTTCAGCTTCATCTCAGTCATTTCTCTCTAATAGCAAGAAAGGTCTTTCTGCTAATGAAAGAGAAAGTCAGGGAAAAAGTAAAATAATAAAAATGTCACATAACTAGTCACAAAGAAAACATAAATGTGAGTTATTAGTTACTGAAATAACTTAAAAGACATTACAACCTGATGATTTCTTGTATGTAATGAAAGCCCCCATTGAATTATTAAGCTAATAATTTAACTTATTTTCATTTCTGCAATCTATAAACACATTGTGGTAACTGTCCTCTAGTGGCACTTATATATTTAGTCTATAACATTCAGTGCACAAATACTAAAATAGCTTTTTTTTTTAACCAGACCACATGGAATTTGCATGACTATTGTTGGCAAAAATTAAAAAATGACAGTTAATTTAATATTAAGTAAATAAAGTAATAGAAAATCAGTTCCTATTGCAACACAATGTCAAAAGAAAAAAGTTTAAAAGTTTAAAACTATTTTCTTCTGACATATTATGTATAAAATACCTCCATTACACTGATTAATCCATATTTGCAACTGATTTTGACTAAACATTGCATGCGTTTTATAAAACATGTAACAAGGCAATACTAAGACATAGTATATGATTAGGATGTTTAGTATACATCTAATTGCAAAAATAGGTTTACAGTAATCTGTGATAGTACAACGGGGAACTTTTGTTGCCACCCGGGGTAGATTTTACTAAGTATATACAAAAGTTGTTTTCCCTTAATTCACAGACAATGGAGGGGGTTATTCACTAAAGTCCAATTTGTTGCATATAGGTGTGAATTTGTCAGATAAAGACAGTCACAATAGGTCGCTACTGTTGCAGTCGCGTCTTTATAATGAGAATATTGTCGCAGTCGCGACTTTATTATGAGAAAATTGTCGCAATCTTAATGTTAAAAAGTTGTTGCGACTTTACAATGGGGAAATTGTCGCAGATTTGATATGGGAATCCGCTGTTGGTGAATTTGACAGTCGAATTTGCACCTTAGTGAATAACCCCCAAAAATTTCTTAGGTTTACTGTTATACCCATGCGGGACACATGGTTGTTTGGACAAAAAAAAAATAAAATTATATATATATATATATATAATATATATAATATAATATATAATTGCAGTTCCATTATTTTAGCTAAAAGTAGTACACAAATACTACTTTTGGTGGTATGGTAACTATGCTTTATGAGTACCTATACATACTGACTATCTTTCCGATCAGGAACCAATGCTCCTTCATATTTTGTTTGATTTGG
The DNA here is from genome assembly GCA_019650415.1 of Pipa parva. NCBI lineage: Eukaryota > Metazoa > Chordata > Amphibia > Anura > Pipidae > Pipa > Pipa parva. The sequence continues at coordinate 11,472 of WMED01006943.1, forward strand.
TGGTTATCAATGTTGAAAGGAATGTCCCTGCATCTTTTTTTCAGGAAAACCATTAGAAACCACTGATTTATGGGAGAAGATTTTTGTCCATAATTTGGCATCCACAACAAAAAGCCTAGCACAGCCACGTATCTAAAAAAACTTCCTTCTTGTTGAGTTATTTTGGTGCTGGTTGTTCTAATAATTTTGTTTATACTGGAAATTAAAAAAACCCCACCCCTACTAATTTTGCATTGACTTGCATCCAGGAATCTGTATCTAAGAGAACATGCTTTCCATGCTCACATAGCTGAAGGTAGGTATTTGCAAAATATCTGTACTTTATGATTAATATTTAAAAGGTCAGGGGCTATGATTGAAAAAACTAAAAAACTAGCTACTACGGCTGTGGTTCCTCATTTTTCAGCTAAAAGCACCCTTGATTACTCTGTGTGCACTTAATCTATTTTTTTCTTTTGTTTATTAAGAAGAGAATTCAATACATTCCTGCCTTGATATCAACACATCACAACCACTGGCAAGTTACTGAAGATATTAGCGAGAACAAAATTATTAATTTTTTTTTTAACATTCTTATTTTTATTACTATCTAAATGTTTCATAAATAGGATTGCGTTATGAAACATTGTAACAAAGTAACTTTTTGTCTTGTGCAGTTTTAGTTGGTAGTTGGGTGGTCTAGGTACGTCTCTTCTATATTTAACTATTTTTTTTTTAACAGGGAAAGGGAAAACAGGGTAAATGGAGGGGAAGAACCAAAACAGTTGGTTCTGGGGTGTTGGGAAGGGGTGGGGAGGTTTGGTATAACTAGGGGAATTAAAATCACCTTGTCTTATCTTTTATGATTCAGCTTCATAGGATTTTTTCCGCTGGGATCCTCGGTTCCATCCATGCTCTCATCCCTTTTTTTTCCTCCTTTTTGTTTGTTTGGTATGTGTGTGGGTAAGGGCTTTCTCTTTGTTTTGGTGGTTTTGTCTATGTCTGGATTTGGGTTCTTGGTATCTAGTTAGTTCAAGGCCCAAAGTCCCAATAACACTTCTTTGAGTAGGTAGGTCGTGTTTTTAAAGGATGAAAGAATGTAGGTTTGTTGTGATGTTGTCAGAGTTGTTAGGTATGGAGTCCAGAGAGTTAGAAGTTTTTAATTCTTTGCTCACGGTCATTCATTGCGTCATATCTAGTCACTACTAGCATGTTCCATACTTTGTCTTTTAATATGCGTATTGTGGGTGCACACAGACGAAGCCAGTAGAAAGCAACCAGGTGTCTAGCTGATAGAAGGATCAATTTTGTAATTGGTACATATGTGTGTTGGTCAACTGTATTGGGGTCATGACACCCAATAATGCAGTAGCAGGGATGAGTATACATTTTTGTGATGCAACTGTGAGAATGTATTGCTCCACTTTATTCCAGAATTTTTTAATTTTGGGGCAGCTCCACCAACAGTGGACAAAGTCTGCTTGGGAATAGTGACATTTAGGGCATTGGTAGTTTTTTTTGTAGATTTTGTTGAGTAGGATTGGTGAAGAATTCTGAAGTGGAGCTCACGGAGGTTCATTGTGGGGGTTAATTTGCATATGTGGTCTATTGTTTTGATTAGGATCTTAGGATGATCATTTATGTTGGGTATTTGTGTTTGCCATTTGGTATTGAGGCTTGTCTGTGTAGTTTCAGATGTTTTTTCTTGTAGGAGTAAAGTTATGTGTTTAAGTCGTATGGTGGGGTATGAATTTAGCACAGTAGTGTCAAATGGTGTTTCTTTCCAGATTGAGGGGTATTCAAGAATTAAAAAGTTGATGTAGTGTCTGGTTTGCAGGTATCCGTATAAGGTGGTCTTGTCAATGTTGTAGATTGTGGATAGTTCTGAGAATGTTAACATTTGAGAGATGGAGGGTTGTATAAGTTGAGATATTTTATTTAGGTTTTTACTTTCCCATATAATGTAGGCTTGTTGTTGGATTTCTGGTATGAAGTTTGGATTGTTTCGTAGTGGGAGAAGTGGGTATATGTGGGGATGGAGATTCAGCATTTTCCTGAGTTTCTGCAATGCTTTTATGGTGTTAAATATGTTTGGGTTTGCTTTGGCCAGGGGTGGTTGAGGAGTTATTTTAGTGTGAAGCAGGGCGGTTAAGTTGAAACTATCAGTAAACTGTGTATCTGTGTGTCTGTATAGGAGTTATTATTTGTGATCCAAGATTTGACTATCCTCATTAAGGTAGTTTAGTTCATGTGGTGTAAGTTTGGCAGGTTCCAGCCTCCTTTTGTCTAAAGGTGTCTGAAGTGTTTGGAGGCTTATTTTACATTTCTTTTTTTCACCCCCATATGAAGTCTGTGAATAGATGATGTATATACCAGATATCTTTTCTAGTTATGAGTAGTGGGAGCATGAGTAGGGAATATGTTAGTTTAGGGAGTACTACCATTTTTATGACTGCAATTTTGCATGCTAGCAAGAGTAGTAGAGCTTTCCAGTTGCTGAGAATGAGTGGGATGGTTTTAATAATACAAGTGATGTTGCATTCATATAGTTGCAAAATGTCTTGTGGTATGGTTATGCCTAGATATTTAATTTGAGGTAGTTGTTATTTGAAATTGGGTTGTTATTGAAGATTTTAAATGTTGGGGGGCTTTGAGCCAGTAAAGTTCTGATTTTTGTATGTTTATTTTGCATCCCAAGAAGGAACTTAATATGGATATGATTTCTAGTGCTTTGTGTAGGGTTTGGACTGGGTTGGGAAGGAATAATAGCATGTCATCAGCAAATAAGCTTAGAGAGAGGTTGTGATGTTTTTCAGTGGAGGGAAACATTGGGTGAGAGTTCGTGCTAGTGGTTCTAAGGCTAGATTAAATAGTAGGGGTGAAAGGGGACATTCTTGTCTGGTGCCTCAGTTTATTGGGAAGGTTACTGGGTTTTTTGAGATTAGTATGCTGGTTGCCGAGGTTGTGTAGAGAGATTGCAGTGAGGAAGGGTCCCCGGAGGCCTTATTGTTTTAATGAAGTGAATAGATGGTCCCAGATTAGCATGTCAAATGCTTTTTCTCTGTTGAGTGAAAGGAGGCAGGCTGGGGGGAGGGAGTTGGCTAGTGGGGGTGAGTTATAAGCATAGATCATGGATAAAACTTTGCGAATGTTTGTTATGGAGTGTCTGTGTTTTATGAATCCAGTTTGGTTTGGATCTATAAGTTTTGGGAGAATTGCATTTAGACCATTTGCTAGGAGTTTCCTAAATATCTTGTAGTCTAAGTTGAGTAGGGCTATTGGTCTGTATGAGGCTGGGTCTTCGGGGTCCTTTCTGGGTTTGTGGATGAGTGAAATACTGGCTGTGTTGTATTGTTGTGTTATGGGGTGTCCTTGGAATATGTGGTTGTAGATTTTTAGAAGGGTGGGAGTGAGTTCTTCCAAGAGTGAATTATAAAATTCCCTGGGATATCCATATGGTCCTGGGGTTCTTGTGTTTTGTAATGATTTAATTGTAGCTTGCAATTCTAGTTCTGTTATGGGGGTGTTTAGGTATGTTTGATGTTTTTTTGTGATTTGTGGTAGTGTTAGTGTGTCCAGGGGCGGTCCTGACCCTATTGGTGCCCTGAGCCTCCCCCCCTGCCCCCCCTTTCCCCGCACCCCCCACTCACCTCCAAAAGCGTTCCAGCGACTCACCTCCTCTGATGAGGTAAGTTGAATGCGACGGCGAACCTTAGATGTTCGGGTCTTGCTGGCAGCTGCCAAATACAGCCAACAAGACCCGAAGCAGCCAAGGAGTGCCGTCACATTCGACTTACCTCATTAGAGGAGGTGCATCGCTGGAACACTGTTGGAGGTGAGTAGGGGGTGCAGGGCAAAGGGGGACGGTGCGGGGTATCACGGGGCAGGGGGGAGGTCAAGTTTAGTGATGGACGATGTGGGCGACAGCGCCCCTCAAATAGATTGCGCCCTGGGCCGTTGCCCACATCGCCCATTGGTAGAACCAGCCCTGAGTGTGTCCCAAAACTGTTTTTTTGGTGGGGGAGTTTGGTTGAGTAGAGGAGTATAGGTTTGTGTAGTATTGTTGAATGATTGTGGCTATTTCTGTTGTGGAGTGTTTCCTTTGGTGTGTGTGTGAAGTATGGGTGTGCGATATTGTTGAAAAATGATGTCTCGATATTTTCTGTAATTTTGTGGATAACGATAATAAATGTTATTTTGCATTATTTAAAAATGTGTTAAGTCTTATATTTCAATTTAGTGAACAAATTGGATTAGCTGTGTTTGGGTTAATCCTTGGTTTGTCTGGTTCTGGCTTTTTTCTTGGTGCTGTTGTGTCGGTAGCTGTTAGGCCTGACACGTGGGCCTCTATTTATGTATGTGTATAGTTGGGTCTCAGCTTTGTTACAGAGCTCGTTAAAAGTGCGGCCACTCTGATAGCCCGCCTCCCGGAAGTCTCTGCAGCAGCCTATTCTAAAGGCATAGAGCCGTTCGATAATGACAGCTTGCATATCGATATTGCGCCGATTACGATATTATCTTAGATGATATATCTCGCACACCCCTAGTGTGAGGATAGTTGTTTTTGGTTGGGATTGTCTAAGGAGGTTTGCTAGGATCTTCCTAGATTTTTTCAGTATCTGTACAATAGAGCTGCAAATTTGTTTGTTTTTCTATCTTGTATATTCTAGGATATGTGCATCTAGTAGTGTTTTAGGCTCTTTATATTTTGATCCATTGAGAGAGTTTGGTGTGTTTTTGATAGTTACATAGACATTATTCGTTATTTCGGCTAATTGTAGGTATTTTTGGTGTGCCTGTTTTTTGAGATACATTTTTTGTTGATGATCTGCCCTTGTAGTGTTGCTTTTGCTGCTTCCCAGTATATTAATGAGGAACCTTGGAAATTTTGGTTATACTTAATCTATTCTAGGGTGTTTAGCAACTGTACCCTCACAAGTTCCAATACATCTTGGGTATCGTTTTGTTCAGGAGAAATTGCTATGTTGACCTTTCAATTAAATATTATGATTTGCATTTAGTTTCATATTTCAGGAAATGAGCAAAAACCACCAATTTACAAAACAGTCTGCATCCTGAATGCGGTTCCCACAACAGGCCTGGCATGGCTAAAAAATATAAATATATATTAGAGTGAGGTTTTTTGTAATATTTTTTATGTTTCAAAATATGTTGCTTTAAATTTGCATTTCTATGAAATTACTAATTACCACAAGGGGTGGTTTAGCTGAAAAACTACAAGGTGCATACCTATCCTCTAGGACTTAAACTTCAGTAGAAATTAACCTCATGCCATTGCGCTACTTTATGTTTTTTGCCATCTGTATTCTTATGAGTGTCCAGACATATTGGATATCAGTCTGTTCAGGAGATATTGCTACTTTATCCTTACAGGGTAATTCAGCAAAGAGGGAACTTACCCTTTGATCCTTCGCATCAGCTCGCAGAGACTGTTCCGCGTTCGTTGATGTCCTGCACACGGACATCAGCGAAAGCGTTAAAGGGATTCCAGTCTCGTGAGGCATCTCGAGTCAAGCCTCACCGAGACTGAAATCCCTTTAAAGCATTCGCTGATGTCCACGTGCAGAACATCAGCGAACGCATAACAGTCTCTGCAAGCTGATGTGAAGGATCGGAGGGTAAGTTTGCTCTTTGCTGAATTATCCCCTAAATTAGTGTTTTCCTTCCTTCCCAACCAAGCAAGCAGATCACATAGCAGTAGCATACATTTAATATGTTTTTGTACATCTGTTAACTTCAGTCCACAATTAAAACATTCCAATGGCATTGCATTTAAAATGCATGAGAATCAGATGTGGAAGGTTTAATGCAATCACTTCCTTTATTTTCCTCCATTGACTTACATTAAACAAGCAGTGAAATCCTGTTAAGTGCCGTGTTTTCAGCACATTTCCAATCAAATATATGGAATCAGAAGAGAAATGCTAGAGTGTATGTATGTATGGATGTATAATTTTATTTATAAAGCGCCACAAATTTACACAGCACTGTACATTTTAGCAATACAAATATACAACAGACATGGGAAAAGTGCATTACACTAACTGTCTCCTGGCTATCTCCTCTTGGATGGCCCGGCACTGTCTCAAACTACTTTGTGTTCCAAATTATTATGCAAGTGATATTTTTCTCAGATTTTCCTAAATGGTCAATGCAAATGTTAGTCAGTATAATTTTTAAGTCATGAACTATTAGAATATAAATCAAATTTTATTGAACAAACCTCCCAATGATAAAAGTATTTTTTTTCAAAAATAAAAATCTCAAAATGCACTGTTTCAAATTATTATGCAGATCAGCTTTTCAAAACATTTTATAGGTTGTATAGAACCGCAAATGGTCATTCTTTGAATTTGCAACATTAAGTAGTCACATTTACTAAAACCAAAAGCTATTTCAATCAAAAACATCTTAACAGGCAAAGTTACATATTAACATAGGACCCCTTCTTTGATATCACCTTCACAATTCTTGCATCCATTGAACTTGTGAGTATTTGGAGAATTTCTGCTTGAATTTCTTTGCAGGATGTCAGAATAGCTTCCCAGAGCTGCTGTTTTGATG
>WMED01006944.1:0-18034 GCA_019650415.1 Pipa parva
GGGCATGTTGTGGGCGGTTTTTCCTAAAGTCCACTACAATTTCCTTAGTTTTGACAGTGTGTTTAGAGTGAGGTTGTTTAAACTGCACCAAGAGGCTAGTTTTTTCACCTCACTCCTGTAGTGGGTCTCATCATTGTTACTGATGAGACCCAACACCGTCGTTGTATAAGACAAGCTTTTGAGTAAGATTTCTTCTTCATCAGGTCAAAACAGTACACATAGTTGACTATACTAATATGGCTTAAACCATTTTTGTGCTAAAGACAGGGTAGGAAGCCTATAAGTATTTCAATTTTCATTTCTGCCCAAATGCCAAAGCCATAATAAAATGGCCCCATGAAGACACCATTTCTAGTTTCTGAATAATAGTTTGACTGCAGTTTGATTTTAATCCTTTTTTTAACTATAGATCAAGTGAGTGCTATAAATTTGGTACATGCCTCAGTTTCTTTATTCCCTTCTGATGGTGCCCACAGAGACACAAAGTTATATGATATTGGATATATAAATCAGATATTGTCTTCATTGTAAAGACAAAAGGGGATTTTATACTATTTCTGGATAAGTTGGCCTCTGCTGGTCTAATTTGGTTAGAATATGTAAAAGAAATGAATTGACTTTGGTTTAACAAGGTATGGTAGGATAGGCTTGTTCGGGATGACATTTGTCAGTTTTATATATAATTGTTTTAGGAGAAACTTCTCCCACATTTTATTTGTATGAAATAATCTGAATCTTCTTCCATTTGACACTTCTACCTATAAATCTTTTCTTCCTTTTCAGGTGGAGGTTTACATTTTATTTGTATATTTTTTCCTACGGGATAAGATTTCTGTGGTCGGTGAGTATACTGTGTGTTTATTTTTTATTCTTAAATTTGCTGTTTTAGTTTAATCAACAAGAAGTTATTTACAGATTCAGCTGCATACTGGATACAAGGCCTGGTAGCCAGCTGTATACTAGATACAAGGCCCGGTGGCCAGCTGCACGCTAGATACAAGGCCCGGTGGCCAGCTGCACGCTAGATACAAGGCCCGGTGGCCAGCTGCACGCTAGATACAAGGCCCGGTGGCCAGCTGCACACTAGCAGAGAACAAGCCAGAACCAGGAGATGTAACAATAACACATGAATAATAAATAATAAACCTAATTTTCCTTCCATATAACTTACTTGGCAGTGTGAATGCAGTGGACAGGTACATATCTAGTAATTCAGAATACATATATGCCCACCTTCATCTAGTAAAAATGTTTCTTTTTCTTTTAAAATGTTATTCTGTGTTTCACAGGCTGATAGGTTGGTAGAACTATAGCATATAAACTTGTATGTGTAGGCATTCTTTTATATTCATCATCCCTGTATTGCCAGCTCGCGGCCTTCTGTGTGCAAAAATGGCTGCAGCTGGAGATCAGTAAAGTTACCTGTAGAACAAATACATATACTGACATACCATTTAAAGAAAGAATCTATTTATAATGCTACAAAATATTCTAAATAGGGAGAAGCAAGTAATTTAGATGACTTTAAATGTAAATTGTGTTGCATAAGAGTGCCCCAATGGAGGAACATTTAGGAACAAGCAGTGTATTCACTCAAGCAGAGTAGTATTACCTAACCTAATGGCTGCCGGTGTTCCAGTCTAATCCAACAATCAAATCTTTAAGTAAATATAACTAATTTTATAAAAACTTTTTTTTTTTTAATTGATTTTCAGTTTAATGTATTAAACATATTTACAACAACTTTCTTTAGAGTTCATTCAGATATCATGGTAGTTTATCTAGGCAACTGTGATCTGTTAAATATGGCTAATTTATATCAGAGTGAGCATCTTGTCATGCTGCATTGGATACCTGAGTACCTTTAGATCTTTCTGAAGCATTTTTAGGTGGAGCTAATCTCATCTGGTTTAAAATGGTAAGCTATTTACAGAATTCATGCATTGATTCAACTAGGTATTTTGAAAACAAAAGGCTTGTGCAGCATCACAGCTTTTTTGCATACATGGGCAGAGGTTGGTTCTTTCGCCAGCATGATTAAGATGGTGACTACCCTTTTGCACACCTTGCCAACCAGAAAATAATAAAATGAATTTCCCTTTAAAAGTAATTTTTATATTACAAACCTAATCTGGTTCTATATGAGGTCGAAAATGTGATCCGCTTTTTTTTTTCGCCACAGGTACCAGCCAGCCTGTAACAGACTAAATGAACCCTTTCAGCAAGGCAGGGCTTACCCTGCTGCTGGCTATCTTTGCTTTGTACAAAAATGTAGAGAGCAGAGCTTCCACTGTCAGGTTTTAGCAACACCCTGTCTCTACTGAATGTGAAGAGTTTATGGCACAGTCCCTGGTCTGCACATGTGTATATTGTCTTCCTATACACAACATCAGGCCCAGGACAAGGTTAGGCAGCTGCTTTAGGGGATGTCATTTATGACTCAAGGGCAGGCACTGCCAGCTACCCAATAATTTGCTTAATTTTGAAAAGTATGTATTATTTTTTTTATTTATTTATATGTCTTTGTAACCAGCACCAAGTCATTCTGCTAGTTATAACTTCTGCATTTCTACGAGCTGTCTGATTTAGAATCCAAGACTTCATGTGTACAGTTTGTATGGATCTAGTTCTTCCTGCATTCCATTATAAGCTGTCCTACTCCACATAGGAACGTACACATCTGCTTTTCTTCTGAAAAAAATAGGGCTTCATAGGATTGGCCAATTGTCAAAAGCAGGGCAAGGCTAAATAATTTACTGAAATGGCACTAGTGCATAATTTATGCTGAAGCTTATCTTCAAAACTCTCCACAATAATCTAACTCTTTTCACCATGGACAACACCAGTGGTATCCTTAGGCTTGGATGCTCAAAGAAGATAGATAGATATGTCAATTCTACATATGTGAATAAGGACATACAAGGATTGAAATTACGTTACTCTTCTCTCCAACATATATGACATTAAGAATAGGTAATATTACTACAAAGACTAAGTAAGTAAAGTAAAGTGCAAGAACCATAATTTAATAAATAAAGTACTGTAGAGTTAGTGTGTACCATTGCTGATGAAGCAGTCAATTTTAGAGCAACTGGTATCAATGAGGAGCTAAAATGACAGTACCAATCTAGTAGAACCAATGACACAGTACTTCAGTAAGGGGGAAGTGAAACAGGGAGGCTAATTAAGTGAATGAGTGGCTGCCTGAATTACAGGGTCGTAAGGGAGTAACAATAAAAGGTGAGGTGGCTAAGTGGTGAGTGTAGGGGAAAGATGAGGGGGGAGGGGGGGCAGAGAAAAGGAGAGAGTTCAGAGTTCTTGCAGCCTGGTGGATGAAGCTTGGCTTCAGTCTGTTGGTCCTGGTCCCTGGTTCCCTGTTCAATTACAAGAATCTCAAAGACAGCAAGCCCAGCACTACAGAATGTATGCGGCTTGCACATTTTCTTTCTATGAATATAAAGTAGTATTAAAGAAGTAAAGTAATTTGGTGGGCTTGATTTTGGCTTTATCAGAGCTGACTGTCACAACCCTACAATGTAAATTTAAATCTCAGGGACTTAGTGGGAAGAGGGTCAGTCCCAAAACAAGTGGGGAGGCCAGAGCAAGATTTTCCAGTTTTGGAGACAGCACACCAGCAGACCTCTATGTCAAGATAAAGGGGTGTATTGGCTAAATAGTTGCATAAAGCTCTGAATTCGTGTCTGTTTGCTGCTTTCCAGTACTCACATATTGAGCAAACTCTACAATGTAGTGAATACGCAATCAGTGTAGATGTTTCTGATGGTAGCAGACTTATGAAGCTCTTCACATCACTTTTATGTGCAGAGCTAATTTGCCTAAGTGCATGTGTGAAAAAGAGCACTTATGTTGTCTTTGCACTTAGGGTCATTTGGATATCATCTGAGTTTATGTAACTGAGGAGACTTGCAGATACATTAACCTTTAACATACTGAAGTTTGACCTGATGTTTGGGCTATCCAGGATATATGCAGCAATTTTACTCTGTACTGCACAGAAAGTGAATACAAAAATTCACTTTGAAACAGCAGGTAGCAAGGGATCCTCTAATCTTGAGGGATCTAGGAGATGTTCCAAAAAGGTACTGTCTCTCATGGCCTGAGGCTTATACAATCAACAAGATGCCATGAAAAAAATGGTGAAAATTGAGTCATGTGAGTTGTGTGTCAGGTTGATCTGGGCATGTGTAGTCAATTACTTTCACCGAAACTTGGGAAGGGGCAGGTCTATGTGAGGGACCAATGTCACTTTCATTGACCTGGAAGTGAGCAGAGCGGCAATGTATTCATCTGATGATCCTGGGCTGAGGATAGTCAGATGAGTACTGCTCTAGCAACAGTACACTTTCACAAATCATTTTTTAGTCTACTTAGTAGACTATGCATTTTGGCAGGCGGGCCAGCCCAAAGACGTTTCGGCCTGCAGGCCATTGTTTGCCCACACCTGTTTTAAAGGGTAAACCAAACCACTTTGTAAGGTAAGTGTAATTTGCCACTATAGTTCCCCTTTAATAGTGTGCTTTGTAACATTAAATCAAGGCTTTATTGTAGTTGTTTTGTAGTAGCAGTTGTGATTTTTTTTTTAATTATATTAGTATTCATGCTAGTGTCACCATTTGGAGTCTCTTGTAATGCATTGTATGTTTTAAAGCAGGGGTGGGCAAAGTTTTTCTTGTTTTGGACTGGTTTAATAGTTTTCAACTATGCGGCAGGCTGGTAACATATCCAATGTGGCAAATCGGTCAGGTGCGAAGCTCTGGCAGTTAAGCTCTCTGTGAAAATATACATGGGTAGTGACTGAAACTACTATGCAACAAATCTGGTGAAAATTGGACAATAAAATTGAGACTGAGCGGGTTCACTTACCAATGCTATGCATTTTTGGCAGACGGGCTGGCCCAGATGTTTTGGACTGCGGGCCATAGTTTGCCCAATACTGTTTTAAAGGGTAAACCAAACCACTTTGCCCTGAAAGTACATAACAACATGTACCACCTGGTGCTGAATGAATGTCATAGGTTTATTGAAAGAGGCAACTGCTAAAATAAGCATGAGCTTCAATACTAACCCTTTTAAGGGTAACCCCTTGTCTTTCACAATGGAACTTTTGGCTAAGCTTTAGCTCCCCTTTAATATCCTTACACATTACATAAAGGGGTATATTAAAATCTATATCAAATGTAAAGTAATAATTTGAAATTTAAAATATAAATGTTGCTTATTAAATAAAATTTGTTTCTACTTGTAATCAGGTAGGCTGGCCTAGGCACAACTGTATTAAATATCCTTGATGAAACCCAAAATATTAACTGTGTGTTGCTGCCAAAGTTAGAGAATTCAAGTCCTGTTTCACCATGCACCGAATTCAATAGAAGAAAGACAGTTCACAACAGAACAGAGGAGTGTACTGTTCTGATAAGAGAAATACACCCAACTAAAGCATGCAAAAACGAAATGTGTAGAGAATTGTGCAATAGATGTAAAATCAAATATCCCTTAAAATGGCACAAAGCCCCCATTCTCAGCAAATTTCAGTAGAAATATATATGAACACTAAAATTAACTGTGATGTTTTAAAGTTCTACATTTGAATCAAACTGTGTATAAGCTCTGTGTTAGCAAGGATCACTAATGCTTGCAGGTTAGTGTACCTTGTTCAATATACATTTTTGTTGGATCTCTGCAGAGGATAAACTACCCCCTACTGAAGGATAAGGATATTGGATCACTGTGATATTTGAACTACTCCCTACTGAAGGATATAGTTATTGGCTTTCTGGGACCTTTTATAAAAGCACTCGGCCTACAGCCTTATGCTTTTATGCAGTTGTGTAATTTCTTTGTGACTTTCAATACCCTTATACATTTCTGCCATTGGTAAATATGCTTTATATTCTAGTTCAGGGATGGTGAACACATAGAACGCGTGCCAAAGAGGACACACAAGCCGTCACAAAACCTGCCTTCAGTACAGGCTGTGGACCCGATCTGACAGTTTTCAGGCTGGATCCGTGGCCTGCACTGAAGGAGCGCTCGCTCGCAGGGGAGCTCTCCTCCCCTGACGCAGAAGTGATGACACCACTCACCAGCGCCGGCACGTCGGGGGACAGTGCTGGTGAGTGACGTCACCTTTCTGGCACTCCGTGCCAAAAAGGTTCGCCACCACTGGTCTAGTCTGTTTATGCCAATGGAGAAAATTATTATTATTGAGAAAATGTTTTCATATTTTCTCCTTTTTGAAACCCCTCTGGTACAAACACGTACTACCTACAAATGCCTAGTTGCAATTATATCCTACTGACCAGTGCATAAAGACCAAATTAATATCCCATAACACCCCAAAAAGTTGGAGAGAATTGACTTTAAAGGAGAGCTCTTAACCTCGTTATTCTATGTGGTGATTGTAAAGGCAGGGGTAGAAAACTGCTGTGCTCTATCTCTCTAGCACTGCCTCCTGCTTGCCTCAGTGATTATGTCATTATTCTCCCTGCAGGCTGCGATCCTCTTCACATCCTGTAGACTCAAATTGTAGACTCAATTTTTACTTGTGTTTTATTTTGAAAAGATGTTTTTCATTCATATTAACGTACAATGCTGTAGTGAATCGTAGGATGAACGCACAAGCATGACACTCTGTAGTAATCTGAATAGCAGCTGGATATCCCCTAATTGGAATTTATTATTCTGCTTTTGGTGGTATCAGCCAGAGTTTAAAGGGGAAATCTTGTTTTACAAAAAAGCATGTAATGAAACAAAGAGACAGATTTTTGGGGATTTTTGTTTTTCTCCTGAATTCAAAATGCAGGTACTGTATCTACTTTCAAGTAATGAAAAGCTGCTAATATTTAATGAGTGGTAGTTATTTTACTACGTTGTGTTAAGGAATCAACATGATTCTTTAGGTGACAGCCTTTGACAAATCCAAGGATGTGTTACATGAGTGGCCTTTTGGTGAAATGGTTACTATTTTACTAATAGTTAGTCATATTCCTTTCTAATGTATCCAGGCATTCTTATCTGTCCAAATGCAGCAGTTCCAACTTACCAAGCATAAACTGAACATTTCTCTTTCTTTATCTGCAATACCATTCTACATTGAAAAATCATCCCGTTCATTTCTGTTCTGTGATGGGGTTTTTTCTGCTTGGGAACTACATGTGGAACAAATAGAATTGCAAACAACCACAGTCATCATGTGGATTGCATATTTGCACTTACTGATAATTCCATTATTTGTCTCCATCAGCCTTTGCCTTACATCTGCTAATGGTCTGGAGATTTTTTTTAATTGTAATGTTGCTTATTTTCCTAAGCATTGCATCAGTTTTGCTTAATAAATTTGCCATTGTGCTGCATTTACCTTCTAATAAGTTGCAATTCCATACAGAAAGGATGCAGAACTAAGTAATCTAGATTTTGGGTAGAAGCACCCAGCCAATGATGGGTGCAATGGGTCCATAGTCAATGGGGGTTATTGGCTAAATTTAAAATTGTTGTGTAAAGGTGTGAATTCGCCAGCTAAAGACAGTTGCAATAGATTGCTACTGTTGCAGTTTCATCTTTATATAACAAGCATATTATCACAGTCATGACTTTACTATGGAAATATTGTCGCAGTTCCAACTTTACAAATGTCGCAATCGCGACTTTACAATGGTAAACTTGTCGCAGTTGCTGATTTGCTATGGGAATCCGCTGTTTGAGAATTCGATGGTCGAATTCTCACTTTAGTTAAAACCCCCCAGAAGTACCTGCATTTAAGGAATTACTAAACCTGTGTTTGGTCCAGCAGGCCAGGCAATTATTTTATGTGTTTAGTATGCTACTTGGAGGAGATTCAGAACCTCACCCTGTTCAACATGCTTCTTTGAAATTTCTTAGAGATTCAGCATTAAGATAATGGGTGTATTTCATTTTTTTATGTAATCTTTTTTTTTTTCTGTTTTCAGACTCCTTGGTTTTGGGATACACGACAGTGTTGGTACAATTATCCTTATCAGGTAAAAGTTTGCTGTAAATATTCATTTTTCAGAGCTGCCAACCTAAGCACTAATACACATACATTTCCCTTTGTTAACATTTGTGTTTCTTTTGCAGCCACTCACCTCGGGGTTATACTATTACTACATAAAGGAGCTAGCATTTTACTGGTCCCTTATGTTCTCCCAGTTTACAGACATCAAGCGTAAGGTAATTGATCTCAGCAGACTAAGCTGGGTAATCCTTTACTGTATGTATATCTTGATCAGTACGCAGTATTGCTGGAGCCTAATAGATACTGTAGCTTAATTACTAGCTTTGAAATGTCAAGTTATGTATAGTTGCTGGGCATTGCTCAGTGAATCTCCACTGTAGCCTCAATCTGGTTAGTAAGGAACTCTCTTAAATTAACCGTCCTGTTTGTGATTCAGTTTATTCTGAGGAATTTGTAACTTTGACCCCAAGATCCAAGACAGACACCTCCTCCCACCCCATTTGAAACAATGCACCTAATCTGCTCACAATTACCGTATTTTCCGGACTATAAGGCGCACTTTCTATGAGCACCTTTTAAGCAATCTTGGTTCATATATAAGGCGCACCGGACTATAAGGCGCAGCACATTACCAGTAAATACACCATAGCTCAGACCGCAAGTCAAATTTTATTCAACTTACGTCGGGTTCATATATAAGGCGCACCGGACTATAAGGCGCACTTTCTATTTCTGAGAAATTCTCAGCATTTTAAGAGCGCCTTATAGTCCGGAAAATACGGTAACTTCAGACAGTTGAATAGAAAAGCTGATTTTTTTTTTTCATCTTGCAAAATTCCAGGATCTCTTTACAGAACCTTATTTCCTCATACTCAGATGGAGATTTAGCACTCCCTAATTTATGAATGGATTATTTTGCAGCTTACTTGCAACACACTGGTGTTTTTACTCTGACCCCTAAAACTTAAATGCTTTTTTACAGACCCTAACTGTGGGTTTTCTATCTTATTATCAGCTTCCTACAAAATTACTTATGCAGGAAGTTGACGCTCTATCACCTCGGTAATGCAGTTACATTTCATTTGTTCTCAGTCACCTAAATTGTTTTAACACAAATTTCTATTTTTGTCTCCACTTTTATCATTAAGGCCGAATCACCTCTTTATCTTCCTTGAGTGCCTATACTGTTTGATTATGTGTTTATTCCTTTCATGTAGAGGATGCATCTATGCAGTTTGTTATTCATCTGTGGCACTGTATCATTAGAAATAAATCAAATAAACTGCACTTGAGTTTTTTCTGTTTTGCTTCTCCTATGTGGTTTACAGTAATATAATCCAACCTTTGAGATGCGGACTGTAGATATAAAGCCATTAATAGAAATATCCTTTTGTTAGGAGTGTCTCTACATAGTACATAGTAAACGAGTTCTCTTTTCAAACTAAATTCCTGATTTCACATTCCATGTTTTTATCTCTGTGGAGACTGCAGACTTCTTTACAGATGACCACCCACTTAAATTACTTTGTGCAGAACTAGAAAAGACGTTTCACTTCATCAGCTGACCACGGTCATCTGTGTTACCTCTAACTAAAAGATATCATTGTTTCTAGTAATGGTTTACATTATTTAATAAACACTTTCCAGAAGGTATATTTTTGAATGCAAATTAAGTCAGTATGGTAAGGCTGGGTTCACATGAGCATTTGATGCACAGCTCATCATACGCTTGTGTGAAAAAAAGCAAAAAAAAACCCAAAAATATATGGCTTAATGAAAGCCAACGATGCTTACCTAGTTCCGGACACACATGAGCGTATGAGACAAATACACTGGGTCTGGAACACTGTGTGTCGTATTTTTGGCTGGCGTATACACGCCGCGCCCAAAATGCAACACACAGGAAGTGACGTGAACGCCGAGGGAGCTGGTAAGTACAATTGAAAAATACACTCTGCGTATTTTTTTTTTTTTCTTCTTCACACGAGTGTATGATGCGCTGTGCATCATACACTCGTGTAAACCCAGCCTAAACTTCTGAGGAGGGGGTGGTGGTTGGTATTGACAAAGCAGATAAGCCGTGGAAAGGTACAACATGGTAATAAATACAATATATTGCTGGGGTTACAATGTATGATGAATGTGAAGAAGCAAATTGATTTCATTTTTGTAAAGAAAAAAAACCTAAGATGTTGTTTTTGCAGATTTGATGTCCAGCTAACTTGAAACTTGGTTTAGATGTTTTCCGTGTTTGTATAAAGGGAGTGCCTTTAGTTGTGTAAGGGTTAGAGATGAAATAAAATGTGAAATTCATAGCTGCAGGTTACAAAAGTGCCTATGTGAGCAAAAGAAAAAAAAGGTGTTTTTATTGTACCTTAAAGAGCCGTGACCACTGTACATTGTAACATGATTTGCTCCCTTTACTCATCAGGTGAAAGTCCTCTTTTGAAACTTGCCAGTGATTCATTTAGATTTAATCTCTCTCTGCTGTGTCTGCTTGAAGGAGAAACTGAGCAGCTGGTATAACTCCAAAGTTCTTTTTTTCTTCTGTATAAAGCACTTAGGCAGGGGCCACACTGGATACTTTGTAGAGCTTGAAAACTAGTCTTCTATATCTATAGTATAAACCTGACAGGTCAATTAGGTTTGTCCCATAGGGAAAACATGAGCCTAAATACAAGTACAGTAGCTTATCTTCAGTGTGGCCAGTGTGGCATTGACCTTATTAAACTGCTTCATTAAGATGTACAATGAGCTAGCTTTCCTAAAATCCCATACTGTTAAAAAGCCAGTGAACAGCCTGGAGAAAACCCACTTTCACTTTTATAAAGAACCACCGGCACTGGCTTTTCTTGTTAAAAAAATGCTTGTTAACAGAGCAGAAAGCAGTAACTGAGGGTTCATGCAAGTAACATCCTTACCAGGATGTTCATAGGTATTATTTTTTGCATTTTTCCACTTGAGTTGCTGTTGTAATTATTAATCTTTAGTTAATAGCACCATTATATTCAACAATATTTTTCAGTATAGGGTGGCACTTGACACAGATACAAACCCATGAGTCATTTTGTTGCCACCTCCTATTCAATGAAATGACCTACAGTTTTAGGTGTTTTTACTAGAAAAGAGCCTAGGGTGCCTTTGCCATAACTGTTGTTTTATAACTCCTGAAGAACAGTGCACTAGGCACCAATGACTGTCAAGCTAAGGCTGCACTGTGTGTTTTACCGCTCGCATTTCTGTGTGTACTTTAAAATGCACAGATAAAAAAAAAAAACTCAAGCTGCTCACCTGTGTATTAATAGGGGATAAAAACCCCATTTACTGCAGTGGTAAAAAAAACAGCAACAACTTTTTGGGTGGACATGCTCCCCTTCATTGGTTGTTTAAATTCCACAGCCTTACTCCCCATAGACCCTTTATAGTATGACAGGACTGCACAAAAATAAAGGGGGAGATATTTTTCTGTGGGGAAGCAGTTGCACCCATCTCTTCATGCAGTGGCCACATGGTTTAAAGGTAAGTCTACTGGGAGCAGGGCAGTATGTGTTTTACTATATAAAAAGAAGTGAGAGTGGCATAACACACATTGCTGCTTCAGCCTAAATTTTGCTGTAATTGCCAGTTTTCTTACAACACTTGCATAGTTTAGCAGTATATCCGTTTATGATACTTTTAAGCTGGCAGTCTTTTGTAAATAAACAAGCCAGTGATCACAGGGATGACACAGTAATGTACTATGGCACATTGGGTGAAAAGGTTTGATTTAAGAGAAAAAAACTACAACTTTCCTTTAAGGCTGGGTACAGTTGTAGTGTTTTTCCTGCAAATGAATTGTAGCTATGTAATTGCTACTGTAAGTGGGAGACCTTATTATGGTAAATGCAGCTAGCTATCAGAATGGTTAATCTACCATCTACTGGAAATGAAAGTTCATGTCCTTTAAATGAATTTATCTCATATTATCCTGTAAGTAATGACTTCTTTCATTAAGCTTATTCAGTGCAACTGAATGATAATGATCTATTTGTCATTTTAGTGACTGCTGTGTACCATCTGCTTACAGAACTGTAAATTATACATGTGTTTTTTTGGTTTTTTTTTCAGGATTTTTTAATCATGTTTATTCATCATTTGGCCACAATAGGACTAATCTCCTTTTCCTATGTTAATAACATGGTGCGTGTTGGAACCTTAGTAATGTGCTTGCACGATGTTTCTGACTTTTTTCTAGAGGTAAGTTTGCATTGATGCATTTACTTGGATGTAGGCTTTAGGTCCTAATTAACAACAGGGACATCCAATCTACCTTTTTTTATGAACTATAAGATGTAATTTTTTAAAATCATAACTGCACTGATTAAAGTACAGTGCACGTCATAGTCTGAATATATACTTTCCTGTGCTTACCTGGTAGCTGGATTCACTAGTTTAATTTGTTGAGCTCTGCTCCTTCCAGCTTCTGCCAGCTGTTTCTCAGCCACAAGTCTCTCTGCCATTTCCCCCACTTCTTCCCCCTCTCTGTTGCTAGGCATCACTAATAGTGTCATTGGTGACTACCTCCCCTTACCTAATCCCCCCAAACATAATGAGCCTATAGCAGGGGTCTGCAACCTATGGCTCTCGAGCCAGATGTGGCTCTTTTAATGGCTGCATCTGGCTCTTTGCTGTAACAAGCGGTGCTCACATGCAAACACCGCTCGTTACAGTCTGATGGCTAATTGCTATCTAGTGCTGGAGACAAAGCTCTCTCAGCATTTCTGGGTTGCTAGCCGGAGCCGCTGACGTCACTGCATTTCCGGGTTGCTAGCCAATCCAGAGCCCTCTGGATTCAGAAGTACTGAGCAGAGCCGCATATATATATGGCTCTCTCAGCCAAAAAGGTTGCTAACCCCTGGCCTATAGTGCTCCATTAAGCTACCGGCTTCTACACAGACAATGTTTTAGCTGTTTTCAGGAGTTCTGTGCCCTCTCCTATCTTCTCTAGTTGTGCTGAAACTCAGGATCTACAAATAGTTAACCTACTTAGCATTTACTTGTGCGTGATTGTGTGTGCATGTGTGAAATTAGATTGCGCTTTTATATGTGAAAGTGTGTGTGTGTGTGCGTGTGCGCATTTTCTTTTCCCAAAATTATCTCTAAAAATATATGTATGTCTTATAGTCTGGTGCATCTTATAGAATAACAAATATGGTACTGACTTCTTTCAGTCAGTTAAAAAAGTAATAAAAAATGGCAGAAACTGGACCAAAAGCTTTCAAGCAAAGAGATTTATTAATTCATTATATGTGAATTAGTGTAGTAAATTAATAGATCACGCTTAAAGCTTTGGCTTTAGTTTCTGCATTTAGGGGGTTATTGACAAAACTGTGAATTCAAATGTTGAATTCTCAAACAGCGGATTCCCATAGCAAATCCACTACTGCGACAATTTTATATCTGCGACCGCAACTATTCCCATAGTAAAGTCACAACTGTGACAATATTCCCATAATGAAGTCACGAATGCGACAGTAGTAGTCTATTGTGACTGTTTTTAGCTGGCGAATTCACGCATTTATGCAACAATTTGGACTTTAGCTAGTAACCCCCTAAAGTGTTTGGTGCAAGAAGACAGGGATGCTAGAAACTGTGGAGCACTAACCTTAGAGGTAATTTATTATCCACTCCCATATCTTTATACTCATCCTTCAATCAGGTATCACTCTGCAGGAAACTGTAGTTTATCAGTTGCTGGGATGTTATGAAGGATAGGGAGTCACTAGGAATAGTTGTCTGTTGGCACTGAAATTTTTATTTTCAAAATGACACCAAGCATAATGTATTCATTTTTAGTTTGATATATATATATTTATATATACACACACACACACACACATATACATACGAGTCTCTCTAGTTCAGCATAATATCCTGCAGAGGAAGGCAAAAACACCAATAGGCAAAGGCCAATTATCCTCAAAAATTTTTTCCCAACCCAAGGGGGTTATTTTCTAAAGTCCGAATTCGACTGTCGAATTCTCAAACAGTGGATTCCCATAGCAAGTCTGCAACTGTGACAATTCTCCTATTGTAAACTGAAGACTGCAACAGTTTTAAAGTTGCGGCTGTGACAGTATTTCAATAGTAAAGTCGCAACTGCGACATTCTCATTCTAAAGACGTTACTGCGACAGTAGCAGTCTATTGTGACTGTCTTTAGCTGGCAACTTCACAGCTTTACTTGACATTTTGGACTTTAGAGAATAGCCCCCCCCTAATATGGCAAAATAATTACCTGGATCAAGGACTCACCTCTAGTTATTTAATACCCATAATTTGTAATATTCATACTCTCAAGGAAGTTACTCAGAGCCCTTTTATTGAGTCAACCATGATGGCTTCCTCAGGCAGAGAGTTCCATAGTCTTGTTGCTGTAATAGTGAAGAACCATTTTCTATGTTGATGCATAAACTGTCTTTCCCCTAAATGTAGAGGATGTTCCCTTGTTATACTTACATTCTTTGGTAGAAATAGATCATGGGAGAGATACCTTTACTGACTGTTGATATATTTATATCACAAGTCAAGTTTAAGGAGTTTTAAACAACTGTTTGTTGTTAAATAACTGTTGTGTGATCCTTCAAATATGTGAATAGTTGAAAATGATTGATGATTACTAGCACTTTTATCCTGGCCTGACATGACCAACTGGGCCAACTGATCACAATCAAATGTGAAATGTTGATTTTGCAGTGATCAGACAATTTAGATAGTATCACTTTGTTTTACGGTGATAATCTGACACATATATAGCCACTCTGCTAGATACTGCCCTACATTTACATGTCAGTATTTATTTGTACAGTCAACATTTTATTTGAATTTCTTTCTACATTTCTTCTTTCTTTTTTCCCATTATCTTAAAGGCAGCAAAACTGACAAACTATGCAAAATACCAGCGATTGTGTGACTCCTTCTTTATATTCTTCGCCCTGGTGTTTGTTACCACCCGCCTTGTTATTTTTCCATTATGGTAAGCTCATATTTGTATTTAATTTCCCCCCCCCCCACTTTTGTAATTAAAGAGAGAAGTAGCTTGCATCTGCAGTACATTCTGTTTATAAGATTCATTGCTTGCAGGATCCTAAATACAACAATGTTTGAGAGCTGGGAACTTATTGGTCCATATCCTTCCTGGTGGCTGTTTAATGGGTTACTTTTGATTCTTCAAATTCTTCACGTCATATGGTCTTACCTCATCATTTGCATTGCATACAAGTCAGTGGTCAGAGGAAAGGTATGTTTCATGCAGATTGGTTGTGTAGTTAAAGTGGGCTTGTGCTGCAATTCATAGGATAAACTGTAAAAGAAGCTTTTCAAGGTTCTTTTCCTTGTTTACTTGACTATTTTTCTGCCTGCTTTTTGATATTGGGAAGTCTGCACTTATGGTTCCTCTTGGTTATATAAATGTTTGCCAACTTCTGTCTTGACCAGGTTATGGTTAAACTTTCTGATGTCTTTGCACTCTGCACCTCACTCTTTCTTTCCCTCCTTTTCTCTGTGTCAGGTTGGATCTGGAAAATTTCACCCTTTGCCTGTAAGTTTTATCCGCTCTGCTTCCTGCTCTGTGCATCTTCATGCATGTTCCTCACCATTATAAGAAATGCTGTCTCAGAATTATCAGACTTGTACTTGCGCTCGTACAATATCCCTCCCTGCTAACTATGAGTTTTTTTTATTGTACATTGAATATAGAATGCAGGGTACTGATAAATCTGGGCCTCAGCCCATTGTGCATTCTGGAATTTCAGACATGCACTAATTGCAAAATGTGTTTATCCTCATTAACCAGTATCTAATATAAGGCATGTGGAGTTCTCTAATGTAGGCATTAACTTATGTGCTTCAATATCTAATTGCATACATTTTTGCCATATATATTGGGGCAATGCTGTATGTGGTCATCATGGTTAAGCTATACAATAAAACCTTGAGAACCCTGCACCCTGTCTTTTCAACTGCATTGCTACACATGTAATGGAGTTGGAAGAAAATATCACCAAGACTGTTAAAGGACAATTTGAATTCAAATAGTGTGTTGTGGATAATTTTATTCTTTTTCCTGCTACACTGACCATAGAATTTCTAGCACCCACCAATAAGCATGCAATGGAACAGCACTGCTGAGATATTTGCACCTCTGTGGTCATTGTGACTGACTTAATGATCATGTGTTTTCACCTTGGACTTGAGGAAATCTCATTTGATCTAAATCTAAAGCAGAGCCAGAACCAAACACTAATGGCAACTTTCATTGTTCTAAATAAGTTCTAAAAAAATAAAAAGGTTCAGAAATACTCTATTCCTCGTCAGATATAATGGAGTCATTTTTCAGTTCTCCTTTAAACTAGTATGTTTTCTTAAAGGGAAAATATAACAAAGAAAGCACTGCTTTATTAAAGGCTAACCATATATACTATGAAGTTTTTCAGCATCCATCAGAGATGTCTGTCTCTTGTGGTGTCCTTGCAACAGTGTTTCCTCAGTTTTGTTATATGTTTGATTAGATTATAGAACATAACTTGTAGTTTTATCACTGAACGTTAAGATGGATGTGTGTATTTGTAATATACAGAAACACTTCCTGACTTTTAATAGAAATGCCATGAAAGGAAAGTAGAGACCATCAACAGGTACAATGTACAGAGCTCTAGGAACTCATGGAAACCAATCAGAAGCTAGACAAATATTCTGTCCCCATATACCAGTGAATGCTAACAACTGTTTGGTGGCTAAAGTATGTATATAAGAACCTCTGGTCAAATACTTGCAGTCCTAGGGTTCTATGTCTCTGCTACTAGATGCTCAGATTCATCAACAATCTAGAAAATAGAAGCCCAAATGGAATAGTTTCAAAATTTAATGAGCTCAGTGTTTATTAAATTTTGAAGCTATTCCCTGTTTGGGTTTCTATTTTCAATATTGTTAACTGATTGGTGGCTTTGGGTTGCTGGACCTCGGGAAAGACTACCCCACTGATGAATTCCCTGGAGGTATATAGTAATTTGGAATACTAAGAAGGTCATATAAACACACTAGGGAACACTACTAGATCAATTTTATGGTTCCCCAACCAAGCAAAGGTTTGATGGACTGGTGGGAGGATGGGACAAATGCGTGTTGCCAGACGAATGATGGTGACGAACTTCCTGTGCATGTGTGTCATCATCATGCGGCCTGGTGCCAAAGGACCCACAGACCCGGCAGTGGTCCACAGCCCGGCATTTGGGTAACCCTAAGATATAGGAACCCCAAAACCTGAACAATATAACTAGTGATTCTATATGGCTCACTATGCACAATTTAATGAACCTAATATTGTACCCATGAAATATGCTTGAGATTTGCAATACTGATTGCTTCACTTCATTTTAACTAATAGCTGCTATAACTCTTGTCTGTGCTCCACCCACTTCTGATGTCCTCTGGCATCCTGGGCACCCAAAACATTGTAACTTTTTACAGGCATAAAGCATCTGCTGAGACACTGAATGGTTTGATT
Source organism: Pipa parva (assembly GCA_019650415.1). NCBI lineage: Eukaryota > Metazoa > Chordata > Amphibia > Anura > Pipidae > Pipa > Pipa parva. The sequence goes on from WMED01006944.1 coordinate 17,537, forward strand.
TTTTTTCCCCAACAATTTTGAAATGTTACAAAAACTGCACTGGCTGCAGGTTTCTGTTTAAACAATAAAAGCAAAATGAAATAATGATGTAGGTCAGGGGTCCCCAAACTACGGCCCGCGGGTCGCATCCGGCCCCTTGAGGCCATTTACTCGGCCCCTGACGTCAGGGCTGGGACTAGGGGTAGTCAGGGTGCTGCAGGAGGGGGCACATTCTTGGCGCTCGCCCCCTCCTTTTCCTTACCTACCTCATCCCCGGCCCAGCTCTGTCTGCTGTAATTATTACAGTTACTGCGCTTCTCTCTTCCTCCCCCGGTGCATACTGATGATGTAACTACACATCATCAGGTAGTGGCGGTGGGGGAGGAAGTGAAGAGCACGGCAACTGTAATCATTACAGCAGTGGAGCTGGGCTAGGAATGAGGTAGGTAGTGAAAAGGAGGGGGGGCAGCACTAAGATAGTGCCCCCCCCCCTTCTGAGGACATTGAATAAGGAGGGGG